>WMED01004294.1:0-20937 GCA_019650415.1 Pipa parva
TGAAGATAAGGCACTATGTGCATATGTTTTGCGCTTCTCTCCTAGATTATTTTTGTCTTGGAGCAATAGAGATGCAATATTTTAGTTATAGATAAAAGAACAGTAAGTGTGAAAAAGGGATATGGTAGTCATCGTGAGCAAGTGAATATATGAAAACTGCACAGTAAGTCATAACAAGTTTAGCTGAATGTAAATCACAAAAGGAAAAAAAGTTTTCCCAATTTGTATGCTGAAAAATGGAACTAGTGTAGACAAGACTAAACAGCAACTAGTACAGTACAATTAAAATGGAGACAACAGAGGAAGTTGAAGTCCAGGAGGTAACTCATGTGACTTTGTAAACAGAAATTTCCATTTGCATTTTACATAACTTGATTGTTAAAAGCTAAAGATTAAGGGGGTTATTAACTAAAGTCTGAATTTTTGCGTATAGGTACGAATTCGCCAAATAAAGACGGTCACAATACGCTGCTACTGTTGCAGTCGAGTCTTTATAATGAGAATATTGTCACAGTTGTGACTTTATTATGTGAAAATTGTCTCAATCTTAACTTTAAAAAATTGTTGCGACTTTATAATGGGGAAATTGTTGTGAATTTGCTATGAGAATTTGCTGTTTGCAAATTCGACAGTCGAATTCCTACCTAGGTGAATAATAAATCCAAACAATGTGATGTTAGACCAAAAAGATGGTTTGACAGTTTTGGGCCCAATACTGTGGAAAAAGGAATTTGAAACTACTTTGTGAGCATATGAATAAAGTATACGGGTCTCATTTATAATCTTAACTGTGGTTAATTACATTTGTTATTTAATTAAAACAGGGTGATGCTGGTGACAGTGGAGACAAAGGATCTGTAAGTGAATTTACTTTATTATTGTATAGAATTTTTCTAGGTAACAAACAGATATAACAGCCTTTAATATAACCGTTTAAAATTGATCAATTTAATGAACATTTTGTGCATTTGTTTATAATATACAGTATATATAATATTATACCTGTATATAATAGGAGTAACTTCTTAACAGCAGACATAGTAAGATCCTTTCATATATAGACCCTGTTACATATTTGCAGAAAATGAAGCTATACACAAGGTCATGAGCACCAGTAAAATGATACAGTGTGGATAGTGATATTCCAGTACACTGCTTTATGAAAAGAAAGGTTTTTCCACTATTGGCATCCAGGCTATTGCTTCCAAGAGGGCCTTCCACTGAGATACTGCAACTCAGAGAGAGTTATACATTAAGTAGAAAGGTATAGGAGAGTGAGAAATGTATAACAATAATTATTGTAACCAGTCATTCAAATAAAAAAAAAAATCACAAATTATCCTATATACATCCTAATGGATAATAATGATATCTAATAGTAAAAATGAAAACAAATGTTGAGATAGTGTGATTAAAAAAATAAAGTGATGAAGCACAATTTAATGTCAATTAAATATTAAGATTTTCAAAATTGGGGCTACTTTGTCTAGAGAAATAAGACTAAGGGGGGGTGGATCGGCTAACCATCAAGGGTCAGTACAGAAATCTCTCTCACAATATTTTTATACCAAGGACTGTAAGTATAAGAATGGGGGGTTCATTACTGTAAAAGCAGTTCAGGTATTGAATTCTCTGCTTGAAGACATTGTCATGGTTGATTCCATAACAGAGGCCAGGATGCTTCCAGGAGTGTAGGAATATTACATGTTATTGATAACTAGAGGTAGGTTCTTGATCCAGGGAATTATTCTTATTGCCATACTTGGAGCCATATTTTCCTTAGATGAGGATAACTGTCTTTTTCCTCAGGGGTTCCTCTGGATAATAGGCTGAACTTGATGGACTTGTGTATTTTGGGGGTTACAATCTGTTAAGCAAAATTCTTTTATAGTCTAACCTGTCTCAACAAAACTGAATTAGCATCAATATTATCTATATTATATTTGAACAGTGAAACACACTATAATTGGTTACAATACATATTAATGCCACCTTTTTACCTGAAAAATATTTATAAATCAGCAATTTCATAGTACATTTTGTTAACATCACTAAACATTATATAGTTAAGAATCAGGTAATCTCTGGTATTCAAAGGGATAAACAACTATGCTATCCAGAGGTTTGCTGCTTCTAAGGTACCACCAGTTCTGAAATCATAAATAGGGCCTGTAGTTCCTGAACATTAATGGATTCATAGGTCTCCTGCATTGCTGTGTTGTAATCCACTGTTGGTTCATGAGCCAGAATAAGTTCTAATCCCCACAGTAACTACAAATGCCATGGATCTGGTGTCAGCCACCCAAACTGGAATTCAATTAACTCTGATCATGCTAAAGTATTGCTCCTGTCTAAAGCCTAGCTATCTGATTCTCTTCCAGAATCTGACCTTTCTCTATGTCTCCTGACTTGTACCTTACGTCTTGGCTATTGTGATCTTGCCAGCATCCCTAGTTTACTGTTTATAAATCCTAAATTTAGGACCCTTGATTCTGCTGCAGCACAAAAATACGAGCACCCGGAAAGCCAATACTGAACACCAGGGATAACTGGGAATTATTGCATTCCGCCAAAGTTGCTTCCCCTATTGCTTCCTCCCTTCTGTTCAGTCAGCCCTGTTCCTTTTTCTGTTTCTGAGGTTTATACATTGTTTTTCATCATCATTTTTTTTTTTTTAGATTTTTAATGAAAAAATAAAACCTATATTAATTTTTAGTGTTTATTATTTTGAATGTACCTTGGGGATATCTTTTTAGGTATTCTTTGCTCTCATCTTAAAATAAGGTGCCAACAGTACACTGTTTCTAAGAATGTGAGTAATCCATTACATTTTTTGACAAAATCTATATTGATTCTAGAAAGGAAAACGTGGTGCCCCAGGTCCCAAGGGTCAACCAGGTAGAATAGGTGTTACTGGAGCACCAGGTCCTAGAGGACATCCAGGTCCAGCAGGAGATAATGGAGTAAAAGGACCCCCCGGATCTCCTGGACTTCCTGGGCCTGAGGTAAGCAAAATATAAGGGTTTAAGGATTTGAAGTGAAGTTCTAAGGGATATATGGCAGAAATGTAAGAACTGACATTAAATATATGAGCCAGTCACTACATTTTAACAGATAAATTCAATGCTCAGCTCTTTGAAAAAGTGCTATGAATGTTGTATGTTAAAAATTGTCAATTTTTTAGGGTCCAGATATGCCTGATCACATTGTGTATGAACTCTGCCGTAAAGTTGTCATAGAACAAATGTCCCAGTATGCAGCTGGTATTAGAGGAAAGTGCACGAGTGCCTGTCCAACATCTAATGTGCCTTTGATAGGACCACCAGGACAACCAGGAGCTCCAGGAAAAGTGGGGAAAAGGGTATGAATATACTATACACACTGCAGAATTTGACCCCCATTGGCTTACTTCTGTGCAAAACCATTGTGTCTAATGCATCATTTTTTATATAGAAGTGCGCATGTAATTTGACAGTTTCATTCTGAAACTTTTGACTTTGATGAACTCTGTTCTGGAACAACTTATTACAATAACTGTAGGTAAAAAAAATACTACTTATGTTAGAGTTTACACTAGTGTCACAACAGGCATGAGAACAATGTAATTAAAATGTAACGATCGTTCATATCATTCATAACAAATAAAGTACTCAACATCAGTACTTTAACAGTGTAGTTAATGTTACTGTGAGTACTCTCATACAAATGTATTTTAGAATGAATAAATTTCTGGGTGACTAGACATTAACTTGGTTTTTCCACCTTACAAATAACTTTTTTATTTTGTAAAACAGTTTGCTCTTAGTCTTAATTTTTAATTTTGTGTAGTTTTGAATTATTTGACTTTGTGTCAGTAGTTGAACTTTGAAAATGGAAGTACAGCTTTTAGGGGAAAATAGCAAGCATGAATCCTAGGAGCAGGAGAGGCTGCAGGGAATTGCGTACTCAACAAAACTCTTTTAGCAAAAGGTCCCTATTGGTAGCACACCAAAAGAGTTTATGAAGCAGAAATCAATTAAGCAAAATAACAGGGGCTGATGGGAGTTGTAGTTTTCTGACAGACTTTAACATAGAAGCAAACATATTAACTAAACTAAGTGATAGCAAAGTTTAGCATGTTACCATTCAGAACTGGACATCACTGCATGCTGGGTGTTTAGCAAAGTGTGCTGTAAGCGGGGCTGAGTTTGACAGTGCTGTTACAGCATGGGGATTCACACACTGCACAGGAGGAACCGGAAAACAAAAGTAGGCAGCTGGGGAACTCAGTACACAGGGTGCAAGCACTGCTAGGAAAGCACACATTAGGGTCAGACAACAATCTTAGTCCAAACAAAGCCAAAGTCAAACTGAGAAGACAGATCAAACCAGGAAGACAGGTTCTGACAAGGGGGACAAACGGATAATTAGAGAACAAAGCCAGGGTCAGTTAAACAGATAAAGCTTGAAATAACTTGTAAGCAAAATAAACACTAACTACTTGCTACCAAACCATAATAGTTTGACAGCAGATGGCGCTGATCCTTCCCTGCAAAACCCGTCTGGTGAGAGCTGATAGGTCAGAGAAATTGGTCAAAAAAATTAACCCTTTCCTGACTCTCACCACTGTACTCTGACACTTTGGTTCGCTTAATGTTTTTGGTTTGTTTTGGTTCTTCTTTTGATTGCTGAAAGAGATTTATCCTTGGCAATCAGAAAAGCTGCTGGTTGCTAGGATAATGCTAGCAACCAGAAGACCATTATAAATGTGAACAAGAAATAAAAAAAATATACGAGAACAAAAAGCTTAATAGAAAAACTGCAAACATTAAAAACAAATGCAAACAGTCTATAAATCAGTTGCTACTGGAACAACCCTATTAATGATAATAATCTGCCCTTATAATAACTAGCCATGGATTTGCTGGTACTTTTGGATACATCTGCAATATAGCCATGTAGTTTCCTCACTTCTCCTAACCTTATTTTTTCAGGGTAAGCCTGGTACTTCTGGATCTAAAGGAAAACGTGGAGAAAGAGGACCTACTGGTGTTCCTGGACCAAAGGGATCTGAAGGAGAACAAGGTATGGTTTAAATGTGTTACCCTTACAGAGCTCTGTATCCAGGTTTTAAATGTATATCCTTCAATCTATGCATCATAAAATTTCAGGTAACAAAGGTGAAAAGGGAGACCGAGGTAACCCTGGTATCGGGCTTCCAGGTCCAGATGGAGTTCAAGGTCCTGTAGGTAGGTTAACTATAAAGCTTTTTTTAAATACTTGTAGACAGGGGATATTACTCAGTCAGTTGATTGACTAAAGTCATAATCTATATCGCTATACATTCACATTTCTGCTTGGAATCTGATGGTGGCCTTAGTACAATGTATGATTATTTTGCTAAACAATATCTGAATTGTTGATTTATTTTTTTTAATCTCTAATTATTCCAACTAAAGCCATATGTTGAATGGAGTTTTTGAGTGTGTTTAATACCAGAGTCATGAACAATGACTTGATGCATTTGTGGAAGTATCTTTTTTCTTCAGATGGAGTTTTTGACTGAAATATGTAATCTACTGATGGTTTCTATAAAAGCCTACATGGTAATTATATTTGTGAGAGAAAAATAAAATATAAAATATTTCTGAATGACATGTTCAGCATTAGCACAGTTATGAATAAATGTGCAACACCTAAATTAATGACTGTTGAGAAAACCACTATAGAGTTTGACCTGATATCCAGCTAGTGACATAACTATACAGAGATAAGGATTAAGGGGGTAATTCAGCAAGCAGCGAAGTGAGCTACGATGCGTTCGGCTCACTTCGCAAATGGTAGTATGCGCATGCTGATGTCCTGTACGCGGACATCAGTGAGCGCATTAAAGGGATTCCCGTCTCGGCGAGACCAAAAGGGAATCCCTTTAATACACATGCTGATGTCCGCGTGCAGGACATCAGCATACGCATACTACCATTTACGAAGTGAGCCGAATGCATCATAGCTCACTTCGCTGCTTGCTGAATTCCCCTCTGAATCTCCTCAAGAGAAAGTACATTGCCTCCTGTTGCACACATAGAAATGAAACCTACCCTTGTTATAGCCAATAACCTTTTTGGGAAAATTCACCAATAGCTTCACCAAAATTCTTGTGTTTCCTCTTTTATGGCTTAGAAATATTTATATCACTTGACATAATAGATAAGTATTAAACAAAGTTATTGTGTCCCTGGCTTTAACTGACATACAGATTATTTTTCTAGCAGAAAGATAGCCTGCATATATTCAGTTATCCAAAAAGTACAGCGCTATTTATTATATCAATTAAATTGCATTATTGTATTACATTTTGTTCAGTTTTAGATTTTATACCCATTTTATGTTTGATTAAGCCCTGAGTGTGAAATATATTCATAGGAATGGTGCTAATATTAGTACACTGGGACAGCCTCCTTGCATTATAATGCATCCTGAAGTTCTTTTTCATGAACAGACTGGTAAAAAGACTTCTAAAAACTTCTAAAGAGCACATTCTGTTGATTATCAGAATAATCTGCTTTTAACCTAAACAGAACAATTTTAACAGTATTGGTATCAATATCATGGTAATTTTTTAAGCCCCCTTTATTAGATGTAGGGAACTTAGTGCCTTGCTATGATTTCCACTATAGTTAAATATTAAAAGGTTTAGTTTTACTTTTGTTGTTTGCCACCAATGAATATACATAGTTATTTCACAGCTAACACAGTACCATCCTCTAACAAAATTACTTGCAGGTGATAACTCTAGGCTTTAGAGTTTACTGGTGCACTTGAAGAAGGAGTTTTCCTGAATGTTTGCTGCTGTGTACGTGAAGGAGCATAATAATGTATTAATAATTAATATTATAATAATATAATTAATGTATAATTAATGTATAATAATATGGGAATTTCCCAGTATTGCATTTGAAAGGATTTGTTTTCTTTCCTTTGATGTATAAGGGTTATGGTTACCCTTTAGCAGGATTCTGGGTCTGGAAAATGTTATTTTGTATATATACAGTTTTGTGAACTTTATAACGTGTATTGAGTGACTGCTTACAGACTGTTAACACCCTTAAAATGACAGGAGTGGGTACTTAATTCGCTATATATTGCACACACAAATAAAATAATCCCCTATGTGTTTTTTTTATCAGTTTATTTACATTTAGTTTATCTATTTTGTTTTTCTTTCTTTAGGATATCAAGGTTATTCAGGTATTGCCAAAGATGGATTGACTGGACCACAAGGTCCTCCTGGTTATAGTGGTCCAGTTGGTCAACCAGGGCAACCAGGCCCTCCAGGTGTCCCTGGATTCTGCGAGGCCAGAGATTGCAGTATTAATGCATCATCAACGCTCAAAGAACAGGGTCTACTATCGGCAAGAGTCTATTAAATGTCAAGGAAACTGTACATTAAAAAACTCACATCTGTTGCAGGGATGAGGTTTACTAAATAAAACAGATCAACAATTTTTGCACCTATTAATTTCAGATATTAACTGTTTGCTGTTTTGCCAAAAAAGAACATCTTACAGCACCCAAATATACTCTCTACTTCAGCCCTAAAAGACTATCTTTGCCACAATGTTTCTGGAAATGACACATGAACTGAACAAGCAATGTGACAATGGAGTTTTTACAGAAATGTTATATTTATGGGGGGACAGTACATTTGTATTAAGTATAGATTTCATAGCAAGACCCCTTAGTCTTTAAACAAGATACAATGACCAAATTCCCTAATAAAGAATGACACCAATTTCAATCAGCTATTATTTAATAATAAAAATATGTCAACATGTTAATTTCTTGTGCATATGTTTTATGTGGAGCTTAATAAATTATTTCTAATCCCTGAATCCTTTTACTGCACCTTCAGCAAATTTTGTATATAATTCTATGCAGTTATAGGTAACTCTCCTGGTAGTATATTAAAGAGTGTTAATATAAATTTGTTATTCAGGTGTCACAGAGCAACAACTTCCATTAGATCAGAAGGCATTGTGACTTTATTAATGGGCAGCAAATTGTCATGAATTAAATTTTGCTAAGGAAGCCCAGACTCTCAGTGATATTTTTTGTACTTTTGTAAAAGTGCAAATTCAAAAGTCAAAGTAAATTTGTGTCACTTTGTGCCGATACACTGACAGATATAAATTCTCTACTCCTTAATCACTAAGGCCCTAATTCACCATAGTGTGAAGTGAGCCGCGAAGCATTCGGCTCACTTCGTATATGGTATTATGCGCATGCTGATGTCCTGCACGCGGACATCAGCATGCGCATTAAAGGGATTCCCCTCCCGGCGAAGAGACTCGAGTGCTCTTCGCTGGGAGGGGAATGAGGGCCTAAGTCGTGAATTCCCTTTCTTATGAATGAACAGCAGCTGAACAATATTTAATGTGTAGCTCGGCATAATCAGTCGAACAGCAGCAAATGTGTAGTGATGAAAATTTAACTACACTAGCCCTAACGAAGTGATGTCACCTTTACAATGTCACTAACTGTATCAAGTAAATATTATATACTGTACCTTTCTATGTCACCATATTCCTAGTATATGTTGCCACTTGATAGCTATATTTTCTTTGTCTTTTGAGTGTACAGTTGACTTAAACCAAACTGGAGCCGTGCCATCAACCCCCTACTTAGCAACTTTTATCTGGTTACATCAAATAGTGAATTTGGAGCAGTATTTGCCTCATCATTTGGATGAAGTTCTGTGCTTGGTAAAAAGGGGAAAGTTGCATGCATGCTCAAGCAAATAATGTTATATGTTCTGTAAGTCTGCCACCATCATAAGTAGATTTGGTCATGAGTTTGTTACATCACAGAGTCTAATGAATTAGGGGGGTTGGAGAAGTGGCAAATGGATGTGACTATGGACCTGTACATGAATGTTTGGACTTTTATAAATAAGACCCTCCATTTTTTCTACAGGTGTTTATACTGTACATGTATTCTATAAAAGGTGTTCTGTGACTGTTGCTGCACTGGTGTGCCATTTTTAACATCATTTTTGCAAAGTACTAAGTGTTTCTATGTTCAACACATACAGTGGTACTTCGGTTTTCAAACGACTTGGATTTCAAACAAATTGGTTTTCAACCACGAAATTCGAGAAAATTTTGTCTTGGAATCTGAACAAATATTTGGAACTCAAACACCCGAGATGAGCAGAATCGCAGCATCAATACAAGTCAATCTGCGATTGGATTTCTTATGGGATAAATTGTTTTGGTTCTCAACCAAATTTGGTTCTCAACCGCACTTCCAGAACGAATTGTGGTTGAGAACCAAGGTATCACTGTATTTCAAAGGGTATATTACTAGCATTACAACCCCAATCTAAAGTGCCTAATAGTAGTATTAAAGTACCCATCCCTAGTGCCAAGTACCCATTACTAGTGCACAATACTACAACTTCCAGGGAAAGTGGCTAGTATTGGTACAAATCCAAATCAAAGTTACCACAACCACCAGTACAAGATGCTCAGCAGAAATGTTCAATACCATAAACCTAAACTGCAAAATGTCCAGACCAATGCTCAGTAGAACAATCCTAAGAGAAAAGTGCTCAGTACAAATACCTGCCAAATAAAAATCCAGTGCAAAGCTTTGTATATCAATGCTCCATGCTTCTTCTTTTAAGTGCAACAGAGACTTTTTTGTGTACTTCCATTTTGAATGTTAAAAAACATTTTTTGTTTCAACAACAATATTGTTTATACACAATATATAGCTGAAATTCCCAGACTGTTATATTGTGGATCCTCTGATCCACAAACTTATTTCTCACCAATGCTTTCCTATAAATACTGTTGTTCTTTGTCAAATAAAGGAAACACATATCATCATTAATTATAGTAGTACCTGTTTTTTTCAATACATTGACAACCCATTATAGCATCTTTGACTTTTGCAAAATTATAGTCACCATATATAACATTTGTTCCCTTTGGGTTGGCTTGACCAAAGAGCGTAACTGTGATCCTCCAAACAACCCCAATAGATACGAGTAGATAGCTGCACATATTCCCTCAATAAGTTTTTCAATTAAGGCTACACAATATGGTTTATGTTTGCAGGGTAATAGTTTCAGAAGTTCATCAAGACAGGATTAAAATATAATACATTTTCTTTACTTTACTGGATAATCCAAAAATACATTTTATGTAAATGAAATACTTTGTTATAGCTTGGTGGAAATATTGAATATTGAATCTTTTGGGATGTTTGTTATCTGTGGTTGCCCTAATGTTACCCAATTCTTGTAATTATATTTCTTCTTCCTCTTTTGACATAACATATATTTACTATTTTTTGGAAATTTCATAGACCCTGCCATTAAATTCTTTCTGGATTCTTCTTTTTATGTGTGTGTCTGTCGCATTGTATAAAAGATAAGTACTGTAGTATTACGGTATATGATACCTTATATGGACTAACTGTTAACTGTATAAGACAAGCTTTCGAGAGATATTCTCGATTCTTCAGGTCAAAGTAAGTACTAAAGATGCACTGTTTGTAATAATTTAACAGTATGTGGGGCAATAATAAAACAAAGTAAACAGCTAGAAGGGTAAGTTGTGATGAAATTCTTTAAGTTACACTACTTTCATCTCTTTCTATGTATCTATAATATGTATGTATAATTTTATTTATAAAGAGAAACACATTTTACAATTCAGCAATACAAATATGACAGGAAAAAGTGCCTTCCACATTATAAGTAACTTACAAGTGTGAAATCACTTTAAGAGCCAGGTTGTGATTGAATACAGTTTATTTCACTGATTTGACTCTGGGCACTAATAAAATACTTAATTTTCCACGGAAGAATTTATTTCAATATACCCTAGCGCACCCCTTTTTCATTTAGCAACATGGTACAGCCTACGTCTCAAAGGACTTCATTTCTTAGACTACGAATGCTAAAAGTCCCACACCAACAAGAGCTTAAAAAGCTGTCAGACCAGACCCTGCCTGAGAAAAATCCTCTGAATTTTTTTTTTAATCAATTAATGATGTTTCAAGTTCTTACACTTCTGATGTGAACCTTCTGAACTGTAAAAAAACCCCACATCTTTCCTTAAAATCTAATATAAAAATACTTGTTAGTGAATGCTGGTGTTTACTTTTCAGCTTTACACTGCATGGAAGGAAATCCCCCAGCTGCATGCTGATAGGCTGCTTTCCTCAGAATGTCTATAGTCAGAGCAGAAGGGCAAATGTTCATTTACAGATACCAGGAAGTGATTTGCATATACTGCAGGAGATCCTAGAGCACGTCGAAAGTGCAGAGAAACTAATCATTCGTTTCTTAAAAAGCAGACACATCTACTGAGCAGGTTGTGGGTATGTTTGTATTCTGGATCACACTGGTCTATATTTGCCCATGCGGCAGAAATGTTTTAAGAGATTTATTTGGTTCATTCCAAAAGAGGCATTTAATTTCAATATACTTTGTTTGCAAGCTAGGGACCCTATTCTTTCCTTCATTTATTATTATTTATTGGGAGTAGACATGACTTTGCACTGTGCCTGGTGCGTATATTGGGTCGATTGTCAACCATATGTCTCAAGCCACTTAGCTACATTAAGGGGGTAATTCAGCAAGCAGCGAAGTGAGCCGAACGCATTGTAGTTCACTTCGCTGCTTGCTGAATTACCCCCTAAATCTATTGATATATACAGGATAATTTACCAATTTTTGTAATTTTAAAGGATATTTCAAGTCAGGAGAAGTACCATGACCAAATAAAAGCATGAGGCAAGAGTTCTTTTATACAGGGCATCAAAGTAGAAGTAAATGGTAACACTAAACGGACCAACAAGAGGGACATGCCGCCCTCAGCATACAGGAACAGAATACAGGTAGCTGCGTCCATGAAAAATATTTAATATGCCATCTACAAAAATATTTAATATACCATCTTTAAAAATATTTAATATGCCATCTTCAAAAACAAATCAGTGAAAGACAATGTTTTGGGAAGGACAAACCTCCCTTCATCAGGTGAGCATGTTATGAGCATATTATCACCTGATGAAGGGAGGTTTGTCCTTTCCGAAATGTTGTATTTCACTGATTTGTTTTTGAAGATGGCATATTAAATATTTTTGAAGATGGCATATTAAATATTTTTCACAGACACAGCTACCTGTATTCTGTTCCTTTATACAGGGCATGAAATTCTGAAGTAACTTGAAATATCCTTAAAAATGAGTCAAAAGGCATACATGTCATTTATAATGCTCACATGTTTAGCTTGCTATAGTCTGGGCTTCTCAACTTGGACAATTTCAGATAATTGTGTGTTCCCTATGGCACTTACCTTTCACTGGCCACACCAGTGCTGTGTCTACATCGTGTATTTCTTGAGCGCACAGATGGAATGCCCGCATATGGAGCTGAGAACGCCGAGGGAGAGTTTACACTGCATTGGATAGTACAATAGAAAAGAGTGTCCCAAATATAAGCTGGCCTGAATTTGCCGGTGTATTTTCAAGACGCTCTTTTCTGAAAGTGCTGCACATAAAAACACCAGTTTTAACCTGGCCTAAGTTTGTTTGTTTTTTTAAATAGGGAGATATGGACAATAATGTGAAGATAAAAGGCTGTAGTGTAGGTAGAAGAAAGATAAGTAGAAAGGCTTGAGATGCATGGAGAAGATTGGGTAGGTTGCATTTATTAGTCATTATTGATACCAGTGGCGTACCTACAGGCAAATTAAGCAAGTACAATAGCAGTTTTACATCAGAAAACTGCTTCTGTGCTTACTCAATTCACCAAAGCACACAGGTATAGTATAATATATACTATATTTAAAGTAAATACTCCTTTAAGGTAAATTTGGATGTCTTTTTGCCATTTATGTTGCTCAGATGTTTGGCTGTTCTAATCATTAATTTTCTACTTGTCCACCCAATATATTGTTTCCCACAAGTGTACTCAATGCAATACACTACATTTTTAGTGTTGCAGTTAAGATTCCCTTTGACCTTGAGCTCTTTCCTGGTACTGTGTGACATAAAAGATTTCATTACATGAATGTTAGAATGTTTACATGTCTTGCATTTTTTACATTCAAAAAGACACGTGTGATGCTACTCTCAAGTCAGATATCTGTTTTGTGTACGCTCTCTAAAATGACTAGCTACCAACTTATTTTTATAATGGGGGCTCTTTTAAAGATGCAGTATGGTTTGGGGGTTATTAGAGATCTCAGTATTGAGTCCTGTTGTAGAAGGTTCCAATTTCTTGATAAAACATTTCTAATCCTCCTTTCATCCCTACTGTAAAGTGTGAAGAAAGAAAGTTCATGGTTCTTTGTTACCTTCTTCATTTTTATGCCACTTGTATTGTCTTCCTGGCTTGCTTTTTCTAGTTCTAATTTGGTATATCCTCTTTTATTCAAAATTTTCCAACATTTTTTGGACACGTTCCTCCTTTTTTCTTTTTCGGAACAGTTTCTCCACACCCATCTGACCTGATTCTTAGGGATGTTGATGAGCCCGTTTTCATGGTGGCAACTGTTTCACAGTATGTAGTTGTTGCAGTCCACTATTTTTCTGAAAATATTCATTTGCATCATGCCATCTTTTATGTACAGTTTCAAATCCAAAAAAAGAAAAGAGATCCTTTCTGTATTGGTCTCTAATGTTAACTGTATATTTTGGTTTGCTATATTCGGAAATCTGTATAATTACAGTTGAAGCAATATTCCCTAGAAATGGGTAGTTAGTACAATGAAATGACCAATGACGACTACACAAGCATTACTGTTAATCTTTATTCTGGTTTCCTTTACAGTCATAATGAATGTGATAACCAAGAAAATTGGAACTATTTTGACAATTGGCATTAACAGGCCTGAAGTCCGAAATGCTGTGAATCCAGAGACAGCCTCTCACCTTGTCCAGGCATTTCGTCAGTTTGAAAATGATCCAAACTTGACTGCTGCTGTCCTTCATGGAATAGGTAATGACTGACTTTTATGTCATTGTTCACTTTTATAATGAAAATATTCACCATTACATATATAGTTTTTTGCCCACATATCACTGGAGAAACTGTATTTTTATTATGCCAGTATTGCCTATTTTAAAAAAGTGTTTAAAGTCACTTTTTGATGCATTTTTTTACATCAATAAGTTTTCCAACAGGCTATTGCAGCAACCTGTACCTTAACTACAGGAAAGCTGGCTAGCCACCAGGAAGAGGAAGAGACACTTCTTGCTGCATTCTGCAGACAGGTAAAGTCAGTTCTTTACACACCTCCCCCCTTTTTTACTTTTTCTGGAAGGGGCAGTGGGATCTTTAAGACTGCCTTTAATAGGAATCTTAATATTATAGGGGACATTGTTACAGAGACTTCTGCACTTATATAGACTAAGGTGTCTTATAGGGAGCATTTTATAGTTGGAGAACTTAGTCCCCCCTTAAGCCCCCATACTCCTCAATCACAGATATTTGAAGAGGTGATGGTACAGAGTCACTGTTTTAAGCAGGTGCTCTGACTGTGTGCGTCTACTTATTTCATCAAGTAGACCAGCTCATTTTTGTTAGCGCTACTGACAGTGTTGGCAGTAAGAGGCAGAATCAGCTCTACTCACACACATAGTAGCACTGGTGCCATCTTACAGTGCAGGAATGAGGAGCTTCACCACTTTCATTTTCCATGCAGGAAGCGCAGAAACAGAACCCAAATCTCATGTGTTTTTGGAAGGAGAATAACTGAAATAGATTTCAAGGCTCTGCTCTTCCTGTGCTGGCACTTGGCAACCATATTTCAGAGCAAGGGGCATCAGAAATGCATCTCCTCAGGAGTATGGATAGCCTCCCTCACTGGTAACCACTGAATGTTTGAATTTGACAAGCAAAAAGGACAACTATGCTGGAAGGAAGTTTTTACTTTAATCTTTGACCCTAATTCTGGAAATTTTACCTTTCTTCTCAGTGCTATAGGATTCTACAGAAGCTAATGTATAGTACAATATTTTTGAGTAAATATTATTCAGTTTTCAATAACTTTAATCTGTGTATGGTCAATTTCAATTTGGGAGTTGACCAGCTGGTACATTATAGAGTACTTATAAAAATGTTTGCATGTGTTAAGTGTTCTGCTACAACTTTGAAGAAAACAGAGTCCATTTGCAATAATTGCACAGTTATGTTCAGCAAATCTAGAATGCGAAATTCCCAGGAGACACCTCAGCCTGCTATTGAGGTAACTCCTGCTTGGGTCCAATAATTGTCCCAATATTTATTGGGAGGAAGCTTAGGTTAAATCCCAGGAACAATAGAAAAAATATTGAGATTTTTTTTTCAAGAGGGTATAACTTCACATAAGCGTACTGAACCTTCAGTAGGTTCAGATTTGGCATCTGGAGTACCTGTGGACTTACAGTCATCAGATTAAGAAAATTCTCTCTCAGAATTATCTGAGGTCGAAGTTTCACAAAGGGGAAGCTACAGCACTGCAAAATTCTTCTCAGGTGGTAAGCGAACTTGTTCATAAAATTCTAAATATGCTTAGTATAACAGGCCTCCCTCAGGAGACAGATCGGGCCAAAAACATTTTTTAACACCATCGTAAGCAATCTGGAGTATTTCCAGTTTACCAACAATTTGGCCAGATGGTGTTAGAGGAATGGCAAAGTCCTGAGTTGCCATTTCAATCCTTTTGTCACATCTAATTTGTATCCATTTTCCAGAGACTGTAGAACTGAGATGGGACGGTAGACTATCAAAGCATGCCACCATTCCAGAATCTGATGCAGATTTATATAAAGATGCGGTGGACAAAAAAAATGGAAGGTTTACTAAAATCTACATTTTTGGAGATTGCCTTCGCCCTTTGTCTGGTATTCACTTCAGCATGGGTTGCAAGAGCATGCAAGCTATGGGTATCTCAATTAATTGTAGACATTCAATCATTATCTTGTGGAGAAAACAAGTTCAGCCATGCTCATTTAGGAAGGTATTTCCTAAATATGCGATGCACCACTTGATGCAGCCAAGGCTCTATAAATAGGCTCTATAATTTCTGTGACCACACAACATTAGTTATGGCTCAAGCACTGGTCGGCTGTCCTTTCTTATAAAAAATCTCTAACATCTATTCCATTGAAAGAAAAACTTTTCTTCGTAGAACTTACTAAAATTATTTTCCAAGCTACGGGGAAAAAGCACCTTGCTACTGCAGAACAAAGGTAGACAAAGAATTTTCAGGAAAAGAGGAAATTCCTTTCATTCCAGGAACTCTTCGAAAAATTCTTTTTTCGTACCTCAGAATCTTCATCACAGACCACCACATTTCCAATCTTGTAAAAAACACACACCGTGGAAAAGCGCAACAAAACAAAATGCACTAAATAGTGCTTTATCTGAGTGGTAATATACTCATAGGGGAAACCAAACGTCCCAGTACTAGAGTGCAATATTGAAAATATAGGTAAACACACACCACCACGTGTCGACAATAAGTGCTATATATGCGCTCACCAGATAAATATCAATTCAAGGCCTGTAATATCAAACATATGGAAACTTCTGATCTTCAATGGCACAATCCTGGCTCAATCCTCTCAAAACAGCAACCACTTCTGACTCTCCAAAAAATCAAATGGATTGCATTTCAATACAGAGGAAGCCTTAGTAACTCTTCCGAAAGAAAATATAGATCACATAATTCAGATGACATCACACCTATATAGAGTATAGACTCTCAATAAGACATTGTATTAGAAAAATGGGCACTTTAGTATCAACTTTAGAAGCAATATCTTTTGTTCAACATTGTCTTAGACTATTACAAATTCACATGTTAAAAAATGGATAGGAAGAGATCTTTCTTCAACAATGTGATTTGACTCTCTGACAAGGCAATCACACCTTTTGGTGGATGACACTGCAGAATCTACTAAAAGGCAAATCCCTAGGACTGCTACAGTGGCATCTCATTATCACAGATGCTTCCCTATCAGGATAGGAAGCAGTATATCAAAGCCTGACAGTACAAGGAATGTGGCAGGATTTGAAAACCATTCTTCCAAGAGAATTGAGAGCAGTGCACCTAGCACTATTACATTGGACATCCATTCTCAGAGGTCATCCAGTGAGGATACAGTCAGACAATGCCACAATGGTGGCATACATAAATCACCAAGGAAGTACAAGGAGTGCAGCATACATGGAAGAAGTATCTCTAATTACAATGAGCAGACAAATGGATTCCATGTATTTCTCCAATACACATTCTGGTAATACTGAATTGGAAGGCAGACTGTCTCAGTCGTCAGTCTATGAAAGCAGGAGAGTGGAACCTGCTCCTACAAGTGTTTGTACAAATAGTGCAGACGGTGTTAGCCGGAGGTGGATCTGTTTGCATCTAGGTACAACAATCAAGTTCCAATGTTCTATTCTAGAGTGAACAATCCTCGTACCCAGGCAACAGATGCAATGAGTCAACTCAACCGTGGACATTTTGCCTATGCCTTCCTGCCATTGCCAATAGTACCCAGGGTAATACAAAATGTCAAGAAAAGCAGGACAACAACATTCTAATAGCACCATATTGGCCTCTAGGTCTTGGTTTGCCGACCTTCAGGACCTATCCAAGGCCCCTCCATGTTATCTACCATGATCTGATCTCACATGATCCTATCCTTCATCCGGATCCCAATAGGCTAGCTTTGATGGCTTGGCTGTTGAGTCAATGAATCTTTGCTGCAAAGTATTTTCTGAAGTGGTGATACAAACTATGTTAAGGAAACTAAATTCAGTTTCATCTTCTGTATATCACAGAATTTGGAAAGTTTACTGGACCAGATGGTCTTGATTTTGAACTATTCTATCTTCCCAAAATTCTATAGTTCCTTCAAGTTGGTATGGATAAAGGTCTGAGTTTATCTTCTCTCAAGGTCTGTTAGAGCAGTACAGATTTATCTTCAGAGGATGGCTGAATTCCATTAATCTGATTCTCTATATGTTTTTCCAACAGGTACTTGAGCAGGAGACCAGATTCCCAAGACTATGGTTGCACGATGGATTAAAGAGGTAATCCATCTGCAACAGTGGAACTGTTCCCCATTACAACTCATTCTACACAAGCTGTTGGTTCATCCTGGGCAATGCAAAATCAGGTTTTGTTGGAACAACTGTGCAATGCTGCAACTTGGACTTTGCCATACACTTTTGTTAAATTTTACAGTGGATCTGTTCGCCTCTCAGCAAGACAGCTTTGGGAGGAAG
Source organism: Pipa parva (assembly GCA_019650415.1). NCBI lineage: Eukaryota > Metazoa > Chordata > Amphibia > Anura > Pipidae > Pipa > Pipa parva. Next base: position 18,272 of record WMED01004294.1, read on the forward strand.
ATTTTTCAGGCTGCTGTAGCTCCGGTATAGGAGTATTCATAGTAGTCTGCATATATTTTTTACCCTCCCTAACTATAACAAGAGACTGCTTTGGTATGTCCCCTGGTCATGTGTCCCCCAAAAGTATTTAGAAAAATGGAGATGTTCATACTCTGCAACAAATCTTTTTCTCTCTGAATCTCTTGAGAGACAGAAGACAACCATCCTAGAAGTTATTAAGGGTTTGTAATGTATTAATCAGTTCTTTCTCAAGTTGGAGTTCAAGTATTTCTAAAATAAAATGTCTCAAGACTTTGTTATCAAATGAACTTCCTCTAACCTGTGCAAGGGGTAAAGCCCTCAAGTGGAGGAGTTTTGTTCTTTTAGTGTCTTGCCTCCATTGGGAGAGAACTTTACCCCCTGGTCCTGTGTCCCCCAAGAGATCTAGAGAGAAAAAGATTTGTTAGTGAGTATAAAAATCTCTTTATATGGACAAGTCATTTAAAATCATATCTGATTCATCACTGACAACTGGACATATCTGCTGTTATGTTACTTTTGATTTCATCTTCTAGGAGGTAATTTTTGTGCTGGATTCGATCTAAAGGAGTTAGGTGGCAATGCAAGCTCCCTGAAAATAGAACAAGATGTGAAAAATGGGCCTGGACCTATGGTATGTATTAGTTTCATTAAGCACAATGCAACAATAATAATTTTATATTATATAATCAGCTGTAAAAAAACATTTTTTAAATTAATTCTACACTTTCTATTTATGGTACAAAACTATTGTCTGAAACATAATGTATATTATACCAGTAGTAAATTAAAATGCTATAAGTTGAAGATCTCCTGTATAACTGCATAGACACATAATCATGGCAATTATTTGTATGGTTTTCTTTTCTTAGGGCCCTTCTAGAATGCAATTTTCAAAACCAGTAATTGCTGCAGTGAGTGGATATGCAGTGGCTGGAGGACTTGAGTTGTCTCTTCTAGCAGATCTACGTGTGGTGGAGACGAGTGCAGTGTTTGGTGTTTTTTGCAGACGTTTTGGTGAGTCTCTATGCAATTTTAAACAGTCTAGAGGAAAGAAAGCTGCTACATCAACATAGATGGGAGTTCTTTACTACAAGAGCAGTGCGGCTATGGAAATCTCTGTCTGATGAAGTTTGTCATAGTTGATTCAATATAAGAGGGGCCTGGATGCCTTCCTTGAGTGTAGGAATATTAAAAGCTATGAGTACTAAATAACTTGAGGCATCTTCTTAATCCAGGGAATTATTCTGATTGCCATATTTGGATTTCTCCCTAAGATGAAGATAATTGACTTTTGCCTCATGTCTTCCTCTGGATCAGTATTGCAGGATGTTAGGGGGAACTGGATGGACTTGCATCTTTTTGGACCTTATAAACTATATTACTGTGGTACTATAACATGTTTATGGATATGTCAGATTTTAAAATTCTTGGTTGGCCTTGGTTTCTAGTTTACTAAGAACTCCAAGTTGAGGAATACCTAAAGGGACTCCTATCAGGAGGGAGATGAGGCTAGGTCTTCACTTATTAACACAGTATAATTAAATTGATAGTGCTATGTACCTGTAGGTAAGAGCACTTAAGTTTAAGCCAATACATTTATTTGAGACTAAAGGGGATATTCTTCAAAGTTCGAATTCAACAGGCACAAACTATGTATCACTTCAGTTTGTTATGCTCGGAAAGTCGCAAATGTATTTGTACTTATCAATAAGTACAAATTCCTTGGAAATGAAGTGTAAAGCATCAGATGCTATTTTAATCATAGTCACTTAGTATCAGTACAGTAGCTAACGTGTATTCATGAGAATTCATTGAAGTGATGTCATCATGATTCTCTTTAAAGGAGAAAATGTCTTTTTAATATTGTCAAAATATGATCAATGGTAGGATTGATCAGAAGAAAGGACAATGTCATCAGTTTGTTACATTTGATCACCACTATTGTTGCTGTATAATAGTGAAATTTACAACAATTTTTACATCCCTTCCTTTGTTCCAATTTCTAGTTCATGTAGCTAACTAGTTGTTATATTTTCTGTGTCTTTTGAATGAGCAATCCTCTTACTCCAAACAAGAACACCGACCTCAGCCCCTACGTCACTGGTGAAGTCAAAATGAAAAATTTATTGCAGAACACCTTGGTGAATTTTGCACTCCAGTGATTGATATATAGCAGAATGGCTGTTACATTTACAAATGAAGTAATGGGAATAAGTCCATAACTTCATAACCATCGTAAGGTGTGAAATTGGTTGCATATTCACCACATTGCAGAAAAGAGAAAAGTTGGATCAATAAGCAGAGTTGAGGACGTGGAGAATGGACACAAATTAAAACTTTTATGAAGACCCCCTGAGAATTTAAATATGCTCTAAATAAATGATATCCGCTCAGCATCCACAGTGTGACTGTAGCTAAGAGCACTTTCTAGGTAAGCACTAGGCTTAAGGATTGGGGTAGGTCTTAATAATGAGAACTTTAATGTAATTATATATATATATATATATATATATATATATATATATATAATATGGATATTTATATTGCCTGGTAAAACTGATTAATGTTTAAAACCACCACACAATGGTACAAACCCCAAAATCAGAAAAGTTGGCATGTTGTGTAAATCGTAAATAAAAACAGAA
>WMED01004295.1:0-20936 GCA_019650415.1 Pipa parva
TGTTCCGAAGTGAGGCGAACACTACGCGCCTCACTTTGGAGCTTTTTGAATTCCCCCCTTGCAAGTCCTGGAATTTTTTTACCTCTGCTATAAGGCCTTGTGCTTCATTTCTGACCCTTGCCTCCCTCAGTAGCTGCAGTGCATGCTTTATTACATTAACTCCTAGGAACTGGCTGCCCACTGGTGGAAGAAGTAGCAGTAAAATATTCTATATGCACTAAGGCACTCACTTGACCCAAGGGTGGGTTCCTCAGTATCTAAATTCAATAAACTAATACTGCACAAAGGATAACAATACTCCAAATCCTTCTGAAACCTTTTTTATGCAACTTTATTGGAATGGTTTAGGCATAATCAGACAACCCTATAGTACTTTTACATTTGTCATTTTATGTAAAAATAATGTAGAGGAGTGTAATAGGATGATCATATCCTGTTAACCACATATAGTTTTTTATCTTCTTCCAGTAAAAGACTAGTACAATCCAATAATTATCATGCATACCTAATTTCATGCCTTGCTTGTTTCGCTCTTACTAAGACGGCCTCCACACTGAGCCAGAACATGCTTCTACACTTTAGTCTTACAAACCAACCATTCTCGTCACCTCCTGTGTAAAAACAGAAAATATGTTTTATTATTATGCGTTCTTGTTAGAAAGCAGTTGCTAGGGCTACAGAGTTATAAGGAATATTATTAAATGGGTTGTATTGTAAAGCTTGGCTTCAATTGTCTTTATATGGACTGGCATTTTTGCCATTGATGTGCACCCCCCACACAGATATCTCTTTCGTGGAGAAAGCTCAGTGGTAAATAGCAGTGCCTGACGTGTGCCAGGAAACAACAAATTTAGCAGTGGATACTAGCATCCATATTTCTTTGCTGTGTACTTATCTCCCTTACTTCCTCACATTCCACTGCAGTTCTGAGTAACATAGATTCATAGTTCCTTCCATCACTGGACTGCTACTCTGCTACCTCTTTGAATTGCCCTTCTTCCTCTGTCTGCCGTATGCATGCTGCACTTTTATCAGTAAAACAATTTCCTTTTTACAGACTGCCAAATAGAGGACTAGCCTTTTCAGTTCAGTTCTAACTGAAGGTCATTTTCATTCCCAGGAACCCACTGAAAAATCCTCAGAAAGAACTTTCCAGACTATATCGCTCTCGTTCCACACAGACCGTGTGGCACACTTATCAATTTCGTGTAGCAGCAGTAGTTCAACCTCCAAGGGTGTAGAATCAAGCCCTAATTGTGGGGCTATTTATATGAAAGAAGAAAGGGCCATGATATAATGAATATCCATGATTCCTTACACTTGCTTTATAAGAATAATCAGTGGATTAAGTATACCTTGTGCTCCAAGCTGTTTTGAAGATATAGCCTCCACATGCCCGCCCCTAACACCACCCATAGTTCCACCTCAGACTCCACCCATGCCTCCTCCATATTTTGCTTCCCCCCACAACCCTCCTCCCATACTATGGAAGAGGGTTGTGAGGGCTGCATACTGTGCATTCCCTACAACCCCCCTTCCATACTGTGCTTTCCCTACAACCCCCTTTCCATACTGTGCCCCTCAACCCCCACTTCAATACTATGCCCCCTCAACCCCCCTATCCCTCCCTCAATACTGTTCTGCTCTCTGAGGGAGTGGAGGGTGCAGTCTTGGTGTGTGCCCCCCTCATTTCCCCTATCCTGGCTCTCTCTCAAATAGGTCTCTCCAAAGCACTGCCTTTAACCTCCTGTGCAGATCTGCTGACAGGAAGTTAAAGATAGCGCTGGAGGAGAACTGCTTTAGTGCTAAGCACTACAATAGATTCATAGACTGTAGAGGGGAGAAATGAGCAGGGACGGGGAAAGAAGGGGAGGCGCACATGAAGGTAATTTCCCCCCCCCCCCCCCCCCCCCCCCCCCCCCATCCAGAGCAGCATAGGAAGCACCCTAGGAACAGTCCAGGATAATTGACCGTTTAATTTTCATTGTCAAATAAATGAGTTCTCTTCCTAAGCTGTTCAATTTGGAATAAAAACTCAGAAAGAAGCAGGTGTGCAGTAGCTCTCTGACTGACACTGGCTACGCAGAATTCTCAATCCTTTCAGTCAGTTCCCAGAATTCCAAACTGCGATAACATAGAAGGAGGTGAAGGTAACATAGTTTATAAGGCTGAAAAAAGACACAAGTCCATCCAGTTCAGCCTATTTTCCCGCAATGTTGATCCAGAGGAAGGCAAAAAACCCATGAGGCAAGAGCCAATTATCCTCATTTTAGGGAAAAAATTCCTTCCCGACTCTCAGGTGAGAGAGAAGAAGTTTAAAGAAGAACTATGTGGCAATTCCTACTTGCCTGATCAATTTAGCAGCAGTACACTGTGTACTACTACTACATCTGATGATCCACAGCCCCGGATCATCAGATGAATACATCGCTACTCCTCCTCACTTCCGGGTTATGTGATTGACATCGGTCCCTCTCATAAACCCACCGCCTCCTGAGTTTTGCCAGAATTAACTGACTGCGCATGCACAAGGTTGTAAAGATGTTGATCCCCTGTTTTTTTTGTTTTTTTTTTTAGGAGAATCTGCTATGTTACAGGCCTTGCTTGCACACTACAAAGCTCCTCTGATGTTCTAACATCTTATCATGTTATTGCCAATGCAAGGGGTTAATGCTCAATATATTACTAGCAGGCTACAAAGATACTTAGTCTTCTTTTTTTGCTTTGTTGAATCCCTCGCATTGCCTATTTCTAGGATGCTGGGAGCTGTAGTTCAATAATGGCTGAAAGGAGGCAGGTTTAACAGTCATGACCTAAGTAAATAGATATAAACTGGTACTTGCAGCAGTGCCAGGATTTATCTCCAGCTTGATAATTTTGTCACCTGAATGAAATCACCTACTGCTGTGCATTTTGAGAAATATTGACTTGCCTGCCCTTGATTGAGTTTGCTAAATCAGGTTGCTCAGGTCCTCAGCCTGAATTTACAAGAAATTCACAGTGCTCTCTTTTATTCTAGTGATTGCAGCAAGTCACAGCATGCAACATCCTTTCTGGCCTGAAGCTACACCTAGTAGGACTCCAGAGTTTTGGAGCAATGCACGGCAGAGGGAGGTTGTGAATGCTGTGCTGTCTGCAAAAGCCTGAAATGTTGTAGGGAAGATAAATTGTACTTAAAAACTGTGCTTGCGGTGTCGTCATTTAGAACAAGGAAATAAAGCCTTAAAATACTTAAGCTTCTAGTGAAAGGGCTGGGCAAAGTAATCCCTTAAAAACCACGTAATTGTAAACTGCTGCAAAGAAGCAAGGAATGTAATTTGAATGTATACCGGGCCATGAAACTCTTGGCTCCCTAGCGATAAACCATATTTACAGTTGCCAAGCAAGGAGTGGCAATATGAAATGAGGAATGGTAATGAAAATTATATGCAGCCTGCCACTAGAATATGGAATGATACCGAGCCATTGCTATGTTGTTATTCATCAAGTCAAGGAATGCCCTGTATAGCCTGGTAAAAAGACCCTGTATTTCCTCTGTTACAACAAAGCAATAGGATGTAAAATAGGTGGAGGTAACAACTATCACATTTTCTTGTAGGCCTTGTAGTGTACATCAAGGTTTTGGCAATCGCTAATGATTTGCTATAGTAATAGCAATATATATCTATTCATTAATAAGATGTTCCTTCTCTTGCTTATAATTTATGACTTTTCCTTCTTAGAGTTAAAGCTTCTCTGCAGTGACCTGCTGAGAATTCCCTGTACACCTGCTCCCTTGGGTTCTTCTTCATTATGGAAAGCAGCTCAGCTTCCATTAAATGGTGAAATAAGTTTGAGCATTATACGTTTGCTTCATGCATGTCCAGTTTAACTCTTGTAATCAGGTTCGTTTTCTGATTTCTTCTCATCATAGCTACATTAACCTACTCCAGTATCTCAAAGGCAAGACTGTCAAATTAATTTCCAGATACTTTAACATGCTGTGTTAATGCATAGGAGATCATGGCTCAACAATCGAAGGGGTATGTTTGTTTTGTAACCAGTAGGTTTGTATTAACTAGATATCTTGTAAATGGCAGAAGAATGCTATCAACCTTTATCTTGGGGTGGGAACATTTTTAAAAAGCAACACCACAGCAGTAATGCTGTGCCGAGACTGTCCTTCCCATCAACACAATTTAACCACCCACAATGTATTAAGTAGATTATCATAGTTTGAAATGTAGAAGTGAATCTGATAACATATATTCACAAATAACACTGAAGTATAAAATATATATGTGCTAAAAATAGTTCTCTGAAGACATGAATTTATTTTACCTTTCAAAACAATAGCTGTGTCATCTCATAGGATCAGCCATAACAACTGTTAAAAACAGCATGCATAGTAAGGAAAATAACATCCCCTATACTATATGACCTTCATAGTCACCAGGCAGTATAGTTGTAGGTTTCATTGTTCTAGAAACAGAGAAGTAAGTAATTCTCCTGAGTGCAAGGACAGGGACAGTCTTTATTTTAGTAAGACTAATTTATTGGCACTGAAATTACTAATGAGTATGTAAAGATTTCAATACAATCTACCATTGCTGATTAAGCAATGTTTTAAGCATTGTTTTTTACGATTTTGTATATGTTTAATAATTATTTACATGAATAATCATCACTGTTTAAACATACAATTGGAATAAAAAGTAAGCCTTTAAAATGATCTATATTTCTGCACTAATAAAATGTGGTCTGATTGGTATGTAAGTCACAATTATAGACAAACACATTCTAATTTAAAGTTTTACTGTTCATGTCTTTTTTTATTAAACATATTAAGTAAGCATCCACAGCCCAGGAAGAAACAGCAAATAAACCCTTACAATTATTACTGTTTATCCCTTTTTATTAGCAGTCTCCTTCACCAAACTTTCCCTGTTACTGAACATAAGGTTGGCACAATGTTGAATTCATTTGGAACTATACATTCCTATGCTTCAGTTCATATCTTTTTTTTGTTACTTTGCATGAAGCCCTCTTCAAGTTATGCAACAGCATCTCAGTAGGTTTCTGCTCAGGACTATGGGGGTTATTGGCTAAAGGCTGAGGGGGTAATTCAGCAATGTGCAAAGTGAGCTGCGGATCCTTCGCCTCACTTCGCACATGCTGTTATGCGCTCGCTGATGTCCTGCAAGCAGACATCAGTGAACGCTTTAAAGGGATTCCAGTCTCGGTGAGACCAAAAGAGTCACCTTGCCAAGAATGGAATCCCTTTAAAGTGTTCACTGATGTCCACGTGCAGGACATCAGCGAGAGCGTAACAGTCTGTGCGAAGTGAACTGAAGGATCCGCAGCTCACTTCACACATTGCTGAATTACCCCCTGAATTGTTGTGTAAAGGTGTGAATTTACCAGCAAAAGACAGTTGCAGTTGCGACTTCATAACTGGAATATTGTCACAGTTGCTACTTTAGTATGGGAATACTGTTGTGATCATGACTATAAAATTGTCATGGTCGCAGATTTCCTATGGGAATCTGCTGTTTGAGAATTCTCATATTTTCACTTTAGTCAGACATCCCATATGACTTGGATATTCTAAAAATCTTCTTCTTGTTCAACCTTTCACTTCCTGTAAAATATTTCGATAAGCCCTTTCATTTAGTGTTTCCTCAATGATCAAAAAGTGCTCCAGCCCTGAGGCAGCTAAACAACTCCAAACCATATTGCTCTCTTCACCATGCTTTCAAGTTCGATGTTGGAATGTAGTGATCTTTTTCTTCCAATCATAGCATTGTATATTTTTACAAAGAAATTTTACTTTTGACTCATCTGTCCATAGAATAACTTACCCACAAGTATTGTGGAACATTCCAGTGTGTTCTAGAATAAACTTGAAACATCCGACAATTTTTAATTATTTTTCAGCAGTAGCAGATTCGTTCATGGTATCCATCCATCAATATCATGATTGTTCAATGCTTTTTTAGTAGTGGACACATGCACCCAGGTGTTTTTAAACTTTTCAGAGTCTTCTTTAGGGTTTTGCTGTTACCCTTGGCTTCTTTCTCAGCTCTTTAAGTATTGGCCATGCTTTTGTAGTGATCATAACAGGGTGCAATGGAATTTTCCAGCTTCATACGTCTCTATTAAATGTTCTTAGGTTAATTGAAAGTTATTTTCATTGAGGCATTCTTGACACTAACCGATATTTCTTGAGAATTTGTCAGTAACCAGGCTGTCTGTTCCTTTATTTAATCTGGCAAAGCACATGTGAAACTTACACTTCCAATCTCATCTCTTTAATTAAAACATATTTTGCCAATAGCCTTTGTAGAAATCATTAACACAAAGGTTCTCTTACTTTTCTTTCCATAGTGTAGATGTCTACTTTCTTGCAGAGACCTGAACAATGTTAGATACATTATGTATTAAACCCTAAGGCATGGTGGGAAAGTTTTCACCCAAATATACTGCCCAGTTGTAAGCAGAAATAACCATAGGATGACTGTTTTTTTTTGCATGCAAAACTCTATATGTATTGTAGTAGCTTGGTAACGACAAATTACGGTGGTGTATATAGAATTTTGATGTTAGAAGTCTTCAATGTATTTGAACAGCAAGTTTGGAAAATTAGAACCAACAACAATGAAGTGTCAAGTGGATCTGCCTGGGGCCCACTGAAAAACACAGGCGCCAACTCATCTCATTTCTCCTCTTACATTTTTATTCTTTCCTTTCTACCCTTACATTTTATACTTCCATTGTTCTTTCTACCATTTTTTGTTTACTTAGTTCTCTTTTTTTCCCCTTTTGTTCTTCTTCTCTGGCAAGGCGCACCAACTGATTGGATAAACTGATGCCTGGGCACCATCCGGAGATTTTTTTTTTTTGGTATCCTGGTGGGGGGTTCTGACCCTGCTCTGATCTATGTAGGTTGTATTAGATGTTTATAAGGACATCCCAAGCTAACACTCATGCCAATTAATTTAATTGTAAATGTTTAAACTTTTTAGTTTTTTTAAAGGAGTTGAGCTTATGTTTGAAAACTTGTCTTAAATTTGTAATTGTGTCATAGCTTGGCTTATTATTTTCTGTAAATATTTGGTAATACTTTTTAATCCTTGCTTAATGACTAGCAATGCTAGGATCTGAGGTTCAGTTGAAGTTGATAAGGTTGATGCTTACTATGGAATATGTTGATATAAATGCTTAACACAGTGTGCCCTCCAGTGTAATGTAAGCATGATTCTATCGCAGTATAACATGTATGATGCATATTGGCACACAGAAATTTAAAACCTTTTTAGTCTGGTTTCTTGTAAACCTGGAATTGGTTTACAGAACAATTTATTTCCCCTAATAATTTGACTTTTAAACAGTCTTTTTTTTGTCCATACAGCCAGCATTTTATATGTGTGCCAGTTTAAATAGGCATGAATGGCTTTATCTTGGTTTTCAGCCTTCTTAAGAAAATCAATCTGAGATGACATAGCTGAGTAGTCAGGCTGAAATCTGGGCTGGTGTTTTATTAATTTTGCACAAAGATAAATCCTGAAATTCTGACAAATTCTATGACAGGTGAAATTCCTTCTTGCAGAATCTGCTCAGCAAGAGGCTGCTCATTTTGTTCTGTTCTGAGGCAGGCAACAGGAGGGCAGCTTTATAATCAGCCCTCAAAGGACCCCCAGCCGCCCTAGAGTCTTGAGCTGATTGAATAACTCCTGGGTCTCTTCCCCTAGGCCTCCATCAGCAGGAGTCCTGTGGAAAGCAATCTCCTGCAGACTGGCACTGAAGTGAGCTTTAAACTACTATTTTCTGCTCTCCAGAGGAGCCTGAAGTACTAAAAGATAGATGGACTGCAGATATTTTATGAGAAACTGTCAGAGGAAGAGCAGGATAAATGTTTTTTTTTTTTTTCGTGCTTGTTTGTATCTGGCTGCACTACTGTTTATTATTTGGTAGACAAATATGAATATTCTTACAAACAAATTCTTCTAATATTCTAGTATTTATTTACATATATATATATATATATATATATATATAATTATTTTACTATTCACAGTGAAACCCTTTGCTTAACTCCAGTCACAGCAAATCAGGAACGTTTGCACTGAAATATTTATGATGGAATGAAAAATTGGATTCATTTTCTGGCCTGTAGCCGAACTGTCTGCAACTCAGTGCAGCATTATTTAGCATTGGTTGTTCCATGTCTTTATATTAAGGCCAGATTTCTAAACAGACTCCCTACTGCCTTTTGAGGAATAATAAAATAGATCAATTGTGCTGTATATAAATAACGTGACAGGGTAGGTTTTATAGGGGAGACAGCAAAAGGCTACTGTTACATCTGCTGCAAGCTGATTATTTAAGTGAGTGATTAAACAGTAGGAGATCACTGGTTGATGTTAGGAAAATCTGTTTTTCTTTAATATTGGCAAGGGATACAATTTCAAGGTTTAGAAATCTATTATTCAACTAAAACAATATGGTCTTTTATCTGTAAAAAGTGTGTGTGTGCAAGATGTGTATAGATTGCTTAATAGTGTAATCGGGTTACTTGTTATCTCACAGAGGTTTCCATGATAATTTGTTGAATTATAAGTAAATATTTGTAATAATTTCTGTATGTCAGTAGTCATCCTTAACTGAAGCATGATTTGGGATATTTTTAGATCCCATTTTATACTTGCTACAGGTAAGAAAGATGTGGTCATTAATCTCGTAGATATTGGTATCTTTTCTTAAGCAAAGTTGCCAAAATAGAAATCCTGTGGAAAAATACAAAAATGTTGGTCATAAATGAGCAGAGCCTATATTTTTGGAACCTGTTAATCTCACCTTTAGTAGCCTATTGATGTTTATTAGGTGGTTCAATTAACTGAGCTTTATGTGGCCACCTATACGCATGACCATTTATTGTTGTAATATAATCTACTTTGTCTCATGACAGCTAAAATACATTTGTTGTATCATTTCAAAAGCAGACATTTTGTATTTTTTGACGATAATAAGTACATTTTAAGATTATAAAAAAAGGAAATATTTCAGCAAATCATTGCACTCACTTGGAATGTTGACATAAAGATATACTTTGTATGTTACAAATGATAGTTATGATGAGTTAAGTTCATTGCATTTGTTTTTTGATCTTTTCTTCCTTCTATATGTTCTCTATGCAATTACCCCCACGTCTATAGATTGCTCTAGGTTTCCTTCTACTTCTGAAACTCTATCATTTAACATTTAATGTTAAGTTGTAAATGCCCTAAAGCAACATATTGTCAATGGATTGTGGATTGAAATAGTTGGCAAACTGACACAGCATTTTGGGCGCATGTTTAAAAAATAGAATGGAAATGTCGCTCTAGTCCATCTTCAGCAGCGCCATATATATTTGTGTTGGGGCTTCCAGGAGACACCTGCTTTATTTCTTATAAATATAGTGCCTTGTTCCCATTCATGTTTTGCCATATTTCTGCTTTATGAGTTGTAGACATTTGTGGGTGCATACCATTAGTAATAAATGAATTCTCCCAATCCTTGTTATAAGGACACTCTCCTAAACTATTTTAAATGTTCTTTAGTAGTGAAAATGTGCCTTAAGTTTAATTAACAGTGCCAAGGGCAGCTTGTTTTTAAAGATGTTGGAGGAATTGTATGAAGCTGCATTATCACAATGGTGTTTTATAATGTCTGGCTTCCTTTTGATCTTTCTTTTGATTTATTAGTAACTCCTGAACTGTCCTGCTAGTCCTCTGTATATTGGGTGTCTGTGAAACATGCTATGTGGTTACTGTGATTATAGCCGCTAAAGGATTTACAGCCCTGTCTTTGTCTAACTCAGAAGGCAGTACAATCATAAGTTAACTGCAGCAAAAGAAAAGTCCCATCAAGATTTATTTCAGCAGCTTTTATTTGTGGATAACCATATTGTAATTTCTCAATTTTTTTAAATTCATTTTCCCATTTATTGTACTTCATTAGAAATTCAGTGTTTGGACTAAACCTTGGTAATATTTCTTTGTATTATTTACGTGTGAATTAGTTTTCCATGTGATGATCAGGATATGACAATAACGTAAGATCTCCTTTATGTAAAAGATGATTTTTCCTTTTTGTTTTGTCAAAGTTCCTTACCGCAGACACGGGAATATATACATCATACATGATACTTGGTTGTGGTGTGTATAGGTTGTAGTTGGATTCAGTTTGACTGCCTAAGGCAAACTGTTTTCAAGCCAGTAGAGCTTATAATTGCAAAGCCAAGCATCAATTATTTTCAGATCATAATATCTGCCTGTTGTCATATCAGTGACTTCCAGATATAGGAAAAGGTGTAGAAAATATAGATATAAGAAAAGTACCCTGTGTTGTTCACATGTGAGGATTTATAGTTTCCCCACCTCATCTGTCTGCATGGGGTTGATGATGATGATTACTTACTGATAATACATTGACTGAGGTGAAGAAAGCTAAATAACAGGTTTCATCTTCTGAGTATGCAAAATTACACACATTCCCACAGAGAGAATTTATTGCATTTTGTGAAAAAATAGGAATGTTTTCTATTTAATTTCAGTTTTTTTCTTCTAAAGAATATACACTACTGTGCATCATTCCTATACACCCTAGTTATTTTCAATCTAGATGGGGCTTTTGATGTTTATCTTTCTAATGTGTCATCAAAAATAATTGTTAGAGGATTTTTTTTTTGTGGAGTTAAAGGAACATTAAATAATAAACCTTTTCTAATGAGAACATGAATAATGCACTTGTATACTCATGTATACCTAATATTAAAGAAAAGAGTATAGGTGCTAATTACTGTAACTTAAACCAAAATGACTAATTGGGAACAAAAATAAGTGTAGGAAGGAGTCTAATAGTTAAAGGGATTCCTGACAGTTTAACATTGAGATCATTAATTCCTTCATCATGGCAATAGTGAGCCTGAGTGCAAGACTCAAAGTGGTCATCCTGTGTCAGCCAGAGATATCTAGTTAGAAGTAGCCTTATAGGGAGAGTTCCTACCAAAAACCCATACCTGCAAAGTTCTATCAAAATAAGAACTACATAAATTAATATCTGCAGCTTAACAGTAAGTCACTTCAACTCTGTGATTTCATCAGGTTGCGTTGAATCTTCAATGCTGAGATATTCCAGAATATTTTCCTTTCTTAGAGGCATTGGATTGCTCCCAACTTTATTCATGTGCAAAAGCAAAATAAAAAAATTGTTCAGTGGACAGAAGACAAGGCATTAATAACACGGTGATATTGCCATCCTGCCCTCTACAGAGCCCTGAGTATAGTTGATGCTGTTTGGGATTACAATCCTAGACAGAAGCAAGCAAGATGGCAGGAATGTGCAGAAGAGCTGTAGCAAGTTCTCTAAGATGCTTGGAACACCCTAGCAGCTGATTTATTTCTAGAACTGTGTTTAACAGCACTAATGCAGAGAGTGGTGAAATCAATTCCTGCTTTTAGTTTTAATTGTTTACTTCTCCTTATAGTAATTTCTTTAATATTTAGAAATGTTTCATGTCATACACATTACACCTTAATGTGTATTTCATAAGGGGGTAAAAATTCAAACTTTTTACCATATGCGGTGTAAGTCAACCTAATTCATTTTCCAGTCAGCACATATCACTTCTCTATTCTGTATAGAAAATAATAAAATAACATTGCATATACAGAAGCAAAAAGTCATCTTTTCTACTGTATGAAATGTAGAATATTAATTTATACTCTGAATCAGTGATGCATTGAGTATTTTACATGGGGAAGTTATTTTACTGAGATGAAACAAGCTAGGATGGAATACTTGTCCAATAATACCCTATTGATCTAGATCAGTTTTCCAATTTTCTAAACTTGGATAAATAAACCATTTGTGCCAAATGTCACCAGAATAGTCACAGGAAGGCCCACTAGTTGGCACCTGTCATCTGGCAAAGTGAAATTAGCAAAATACCAGCATTGTTATTGCATTCATGGTGAATTGACATGGAGAGCACAATGCCTTAAAATGAGCCTAAGGTCCCCACATTGCAGAAGATAATGATCATTGAAGTAAAGTTGAAGAAATGGTGTTATTTCACTAATTCATGCATGTGAGTGACAACTTGGACTTTAATAACCCTATAGTCTGCGCTCTCTCTATAGATTTTTTGTCTGAATTTTTTTTTCCATTTTTTTAAATGATAAATCGCATTAGATATGAAAAAAAATGTGTCATGGTGCTATTTTTGAACAAATATTCTTGGAGTTTTCAATTTGCCACCATTTCATAGGAAATAATGGTTTACTCGAGGTCAGCAGTGACCTTTTTATGGAATTGAATCTTAAAAAGATGCTGGTTAATACTGGCAAGTAGAAATCGAAAAACATTCTTTATCAGAGAAAAAAGGTACTTTGAATATTGACGAAATGGTCAAAAAGTTAAAGCACAGAAAGTTCATTACTTTTTGACCATTTTATAAATAAATCTCCCTTATTTAGAATATTCAATTAGTCATTCCCATAAGGCTCAGCCCCTGTGGAACTTACAGTCTCACTTTACCTGCAAAATCACACACAGATGCCAGTTTGTATAGACTCCAATTAACAGTATATTTTTGGAATGCAGTAGAAAATTGATAGGAACCAATGCAAACATGGTACAAATTCCATGAAGATATGCTGTGTGAGCAATAAAACAAATGACCCTTCAGTGCTATAAGGCAACAGTACCTGTTAAGTCATTGTATTGGCTATAACTTTGAAGGGTAACATAATACCTATGACACCATTTTTGGTTGAGTGAATACCTTGTACTTAATGGCTGTTTAATATATAAAAGGATGGTCTCCAACTTTTGCATAATACTGTATTTATTACAAAAAGCTCTTTCTATCAGCATGGACAATTCTGGCTAGTCAGTAAGAAAGAAGAAATTACAAAAGAAAATAAGCTATTATGTTTCTTTTGTAATATGAAATCCATATTAATTCTGTGTTGAAGCATAAATTCCTTTGGGTTTAATGTATATAGCTTTAGTTGAAAGTAACACATTATGCACATGTTTTGATTACATAATTTGTTGGAACAATTTACTTTTGTCTTTTAGGATTTGTGCAAGTAGTTTAGATATACTTTGCTTTTTTCTATTTAATCCCTGCCAGGGTAATGAAGCTATTCTTCTCTCCATTTTGTGAAGGTGAAAGGCCTGTATTAGCTTTAAATTAGAATAAGTGGCACTTCTTTATCGCAAGTTCCTTTGAGGACTGATTAGAAAGCTAGCCTCCTGTTGCCTGCCTCTTCACACTGGGAAGTATTGCTGTGTGCACTTGTTTATGGCTTACCTTTGAATTTCTACAAGCATGCACTGTTGCCCAGTAGATTGGTCTCTGATAAGCATGATTCTGCCTTTATTTCAAGATCAAATTAAATACTTCATCTCAAAAGAGCCTGCCTCTTTCTAATTATGCAGTTTTGTTGTAATGAATTAAAATTGACTCAGAGAAGCAAATTGAGGGAATGGAGGAATCCTAGATTAGTTTCTCCATAGCTACAGCACATCTTTGTGTAGAGAAATTAAAGTGCTCTGTTACAGATGCCTGTAGCATCACCTAGTGGGAGGGACAAATGAAGAGAATAAATATTGCAACACAGCAAGTCAACCACCTATTCTTTCATTAAGAACCTCCAGTGAATTTTAATAGAAATTATTTCAAGACTAGCATGAGACATTTACAGAGGACATTTTCGCACTAAAAAAAAAAGAAGTGTATTTTGATGCCCTTAAATATACTAGAGTTCTTTTTCTTATTAATTACATTGTCGCTTTTGACAACATTAACTGTTCAGGTTCACTGAAATAGTGAAACTTTCTTTTTCAAATTGCACTTTTCTTTGCGTTGTATTTTTCTTTTTCGCTAAAATAGCAAAACTGTATAATTATAGATTGTCATGCATATCAGGAGCTGTTCTCTTTAAGGATTATATGATTATCTGTTTACTTGCCACACTGACTAATGCCACATAGGGAGAGTACAAGGAATCCTTACATTTAATTTTATTTAGGAAATGAGATTTTTGGATTTAGAAGGCAGCATTTACTTAGCATTTTAGGGTAAGGGTATAATATACATAGTTAATGTAAAAATTAAAATTGGTAATCGCAAAATGCCAAATCCCTCTGGTAGGTTGATTTCTTTATTTTTGGGATTTCTTCTTTCTGTGGAATGTACAAACATTCTTTCCAGCACATTTCTGATGACGGCCCTGAGGAGACCTATCATTGCCACAGTTCCTATTCATTAGTATGGCTGATAAATTAACCTGCTGCACGAACTCCCATCCTAGAAGCTCAGTCATACAGATCATGCACAGCTCTGAATTATGGGTAAGGAGTCTAGTTCCTGCAAGCCAAACCAAATCTGTTTTTTAAGGATTACTGTGTGCCAATTCTCTTTAAATGCTGCCTCATTGTGTCAGAGAAGTTTGCTAATTTTAAAATCTATTAGTCTGCGGTTCAGCCTAGACTCTATAACTTGGAAGACATGATTGCATGGCAATCCGGAGAGAAGAACCAAATGTACTGATTACATAAATGTATTCCTGTGTTTTTGTAATAGTTTTAAACCCATTGGGCTGGCTTTATTTAAATGGATTACTCTCCTTTAAACCATCAAGTACTGGGTGGCCTTATGCTAACAGCTTGTTCAAAATATGTAATTGAATAAATATTCACTAAATAGTCCCTCAGAATTTTACAGATAACTATTTAGTAAATTAGACCTTGTATTTTTCAAATAAATGTCACTAGTGAAATTTCAGTATAGTTTTTGCTTTGAAAATGGCTTTTATTTGGTCACTGTACTAACAAATTAAAGGATGTGGTCTGATGGAGATTAGATAGTAGAATACCTACAAAAGTGTAGTGGAATGCAGTAGAATCTCGATAATATATACAGATGAAACCTGTAAAGGAGAGAATATATACACAGAGAAATAATCCCGAAGTTGATAATAAGGGTCAGTAAGCATCTTGTGTTCCTATAATAATTCTTTTGTAGAGAGCTGTTAGGACTTGCGTTTGTTGCTGACTGTATGTTACCATCTTGTATCGCAGCTTTATTACTGCTTCTCTCACAGAAGGAGGCCTTTTACTTTTTCTTTTCTGTTATTGAATATTATTCAATTGTGTATAATTAAGTAACTTCATCAACAATGCTAGACCTCGAGAGTCCTTCATTTTGTGTGTGCTGGTGCATAATAAAGTATTTTCCTAAGCGGTAAAAACGAGTAGCCATGTGAAATTCACACATTAAAAATGATAAATGTCTTTAAAACTTTTCTACAGCTTTTGTTTTTTTCACTTATATCATGAATTTTCCAGTCTGTGTGTTTTTTTTTTTTCTTTTCCCTCTCTAAAGTTTTGGATAATTAATACACAGCACAAACTGTACTCTTAAATTATGGCTGGGGACATAAAGTGAAGTCTTATATTGTACATTATTTTATTAACTATGTTTAATAGATGGCACGTATCTACAAAGAGCGGTGCAAGCCATTGAGGCACATTTATCAAACTGTGAATTGTCCCGTATCTGTGTACATCGCAGACATAACAATCTTTGCTGAATATGCAAAATGGGAGAATAGTCTCTCTGCTTGTGGCATTACACTGCACTGTTTCTGCAGCACATGGAATCTATTTTATGTGCATGTGAAGAGTTGGGCAGTGATCATGTGTTAAAGTAACAATTCGCCAAAGGTGCATTGCTGTAAATACATAGATTAGACTTCACCAAATGAAAATGGTGAATTGATCTTGTTATACTCTGGTAACATTTCACTTCACAGGATTAGAAAATATGGCCACCAAGTGCCAAACATGAGTCATAATGATTTCTCTACAATACATCAGTACTACTATTCACCCTGACCATGCTCAGAAAGAGACTAGTCACTAGAATAGGGCACCTTGGGGGATAGAAGCGTGACCTGATGGCAGAGCAGCAGCATGACAGAGCCAGCTGCATTTTTATCATTATGTGTTGGGTGGTGTTTTTTTTTTTTTTTAATTTGAGCCCAAGAGGACTATGGAGGAACAGAACAAGTTGGTCCTATGTTGATGCTGCCCTTTTTACAAGTATATGCCATTCTATAATACCCGCCAGTCAGTAAATATTTTGTTCTCTTTGTTCTAAAAACAATTCCACCTAGGAGCTCTTCTTAGCACAATACAATTTTATACTACTATTGTGTATATGCTAGTTAGAATTTAATAATGCTGCTTGTTTTTCAAGAGAAAATCTAGAAATGGTTAGTGATAATGGGGAATAAACATATTTTATAGTAACAAAACAAACTTGCCTGCAGCAGAGATCCAATCTACCCAACTGTGTGGAAATGTATGAATTAGTTTGTATCTGTGTATTATGTATATATTAATATGTGAGAAAGTTATTGGATGTGCCTTTACTTTTTTAATTAAAGGTGTTAACCCTTATTACACAAAAGGAGCACTCCTTTGTATGTTTTGCATTGATTTATATTTTTTGTGTTTTGTTTTTTTCTTTAAGTATCTTCTATATATGTGTTTGTACACAACAATATACAAAAGGTCAACTAATAGCGCTTCAATTTCTGTTTATGTATATTTTTATTTATATAGCGCCACTAGGTTACGTAGCACTGTATAATCCAACAATACAATTATAAAACAGACATGTGAAAGTGCTTAACAAAGAACCAGTGAAGTAAATTACAAGCTTGTAATCAAGAATATGCAACCATCTAAGTGCCAGGCCATGATCAAAACAAGGTGATGGAGGTTCCTGCCCCATAGAGCTTATAATCTAAATAGGAGGAAGACTTACATAACCAGATAAGGGGGTGATGAGTGCAGTAACATAAAGTATCAGTTCATTAAGTGCAATTAAAAAAAATATAACATAGAATAAATAGCTGCTTAAGGATAGACTATGGGCATGAAAACCAGTGCTAATGCTTCAAGGGGTAAGATTTCAGTTTAGTTTTGCAAATATTGATGGATTGTTCTTGGTGGAGATGGAGAGGTTTAGAATTCCATAAATAAGGGACAATTGCCTTGTGAAGAACAGAGCTAAATCTAAATGATGGCTAAATCTATATGGGCACCCAAGGGAAGATATATAGGGAGGGGTAACAGAGTGAAGTGTTTTGAATGTCAAAAGTAGGACACTGTAAATAATGTTTATTTAATTGGGAGCCAAGGAGCTGACTGGAGTTGAGAGGGAGACTGTCCCTTTGTGGGGGGGCAGAGAGAATTCTAGCAGCACAATTTAGAATAGACTGGAATGGGGAAAGATGGGAATCTGGAAGGCCAGTTAGAAAGGGTATGGAGAATCTGAGTAAGTAGGTAAAGAAAGTAACCTTTTGAATTCCACTGACAAGGGTTTAAATCCTAAAATAACCAGTCACTTCAGGATTAGAAAGCAATGCACAGATCTGGCAAAGAACTAAAAACGAATATGTGAGCTGTTGGCAAATAAATGCCTTTTTTTGCCCCAAAGCTCAAATGAACAATAGAAAAACAATGTTCCATCATCTATTTTATACCAAAAGATTAGAAGGCATTCAAACATCATGAATAGTACAGAGCGTTTCCGAGTAATTATTATTAATTTAAGGTTCCATTATTTGTAACCAATTACCAGACCCTGCATTTAAATATTTAGTAGGAGTTTAATTGAAGCTGAGTGTACAGAGGCATGAAAAGTAAGAGGACCACCAAATGTGTTCTGTAGACGTTTGGGAAAAGTCTTTTTCACAGAGGAATGAGGAATCTGCACTGTGCCAAACAGGGATTTAGTTTTCAATTTATTTCTGGGGGATGGGGGTGTATAAGAAATGAAACTGCTGAAAATACACATAGCCAGAAATGCACACAGATGTGTGGTTGGAAAGCTCAAGCATAATACATTAAACATTACAGTAGAACTTAAAAGATGAGCAAGAACTGGCTTATATGCACGTCTGTCTCAACAAGACAGTCTTTATCTCTGAATATTATTGAGAACTCTGATTTCATTGGTCTCTATTGTTTCTGCATGAGAATACAAATTATTTCAGATAAGATAAAAACTAGCTTACATTGAAATATTCTCCCTGCAACCTGTGTTGGAGATTTAGTTTATTGGAAGGGGTCTGGGAAGTTAAATGAACCTAATTCAACACCAACACAGCATTTACTTCAGAGATCACATCATTCCTTCTACATAAATAATTAGCAACATTCAAATTTACAACAGTAAGGTAGGTAACACTTATAACATCATGAGTAAACTTCAACATATTGCAAACATTAACATAGCAACGACGGTTATATTAGGTAAGCTGTTATACTCAAACTCCCTTTAATGTAGGACCAATTACCATGCTATACAATAAAGGCATATTGAAATGGATACTATGCGGAATAGTAGAGTAACACTACTGCATAATATGTTAGCACTAGGTATGAACTAATTTTTCCATTGGTTTATTGAACTTTCCATATCATATCTAAACAATGTTATGCAGATTCAAAGCAATTTATTTATCTTTTAACAAAATGAATTTTTAGAAATTCACACCTCTTTACCTACAGAGGGATATATTATGTTCAATAAGGAGTGTCAGGCCTCTTTCACACTACTGTGTTTTATGCATGCCAGTTGAATAGGTTGTTCTCTATGATACTTGCAGTACGCTGAAACTTTTGTGTGTTTCTACTAGTCCTGTTCATGCATATTGGATATACTGCATTTTTAATGGGAGTTATTCAGATGCTATTATAATAGTCAGCTCTGACTTCTAATATCAGCTCTATATAGTACGTGTTAGGCAAAGGTGTGGCTACTAGTTCCTTAACAAAAAATATACAGGATAGGAGAAAATGATATTCTGTCATTTATTTTAAATGTATAATACATAGATGTTTTAGGATCATTATGTTCAGTATAGGCAAAACTCCTAAGGCAAGGACAATTGCCCCACTTCAGTTTTGGAAAGCAACTCTAATATGATCTGTCTGTGTGTGGGCCCATGCTTTTAGGTTGGAAATTGGTTTCCGAATGGAAGAAGCTTCTGTTTCATATGTGTTCATACCATGAAGTATGGCGATAATGTTTTCTTGTGTGTATGTTTAGTGGGCGGCTACAGGGTGCAGTGGTAGCCACTGCACTGAAACCCAGGGACCAGAAAAGACCCAATGGGCATGAAGATTTATTGCTTTACATCAAAGAACTAACAAAAATAGCTGTATTTCATTACTGGGGAATGGTAGCACAGGCAGGAACTAAAGGAAATTATTAAACAGATGAAGCAGGATTCAGAAAAAATTGACAATGTGGGGCATAGATATTTTAGCACTCTGCACTACCACTATTCATATTTCTTTAGCTGATAGAATAACTGCTCCAGTGACTGCATGATATTTTATTTTATCTGTCCGGATGAATGTTAAGGTATTCATTTTACTTGTTTGAAAAGAGATGAAAACTTTGTACTTATTTAAGAAATATAACAGAGGAAAGGACAGTGCTAGAAAATCTCAATTAGAAAGTATAATTTAATAGAACATGTATTGAACCGGATTCATCGATTAATGCAGATGATATAGCACTTTCATTGATTCTAAGCAAACGATTTAGTGCTAAGAGCTCTAAGCCAAAAAGCTGCTACAAAACTCAGTTTAATGCTGTCCTTGAGAATTCCTTCACAAAGAAATTCTTTGTAATGCTCAGGGAGTAGGTTGAACACTGCATATGTCAGGCATATCCCGAAGGATTTTATTTTGTACTCTTATAGCAGTTATGAACGTACATTATATCCAAGGAGTAATTTTCCTTAGGGGTGCCCAACTTGCTTTGTGTCAATATTACAGCATTTTAAGTCACGTACAGTATATGCTTCTGGGAACAGAGCAGGAGCCAGCCAGACTCATAATGGCCTGCATTCATTAATAAAGGCAGAATCCTCTGTCCCTCCATTGCCCACAACAGAGATGCCTCTCTAGTCAGATGGGAGCCGTGCACACAGATTTAAAGAGAGCTTTATTCTGAGTGGGCAGGTAATGAAATGGAGAACTTGCAGGCATTTCCAAAATCAGCTATTTGCCTGAGTGTAATGGTGACCTTAATGGGTCAGAGGAAAATGCAGGTCAAAAGACTTATTATCAAGACTGTGTTGGAAAGCAATTGCTTTTGTAAGTAGGAAAAAAAAAAAAACAAGGACAAATCTGTAGAATTTGCTTTAGTTTTTCAAGATATCAGACTACTTTTGAAAAAAAAATAGAATAAAAATATGTTCAAGCTGCTGCAAGGCCTACAAGTCCACCTGCCTGGGGGATTCTGGGAATTGTAGCTCTGTGACGTGAATATAGTTGCTTATATCACTCTGATTTCTGAAATAACTACACCTCTTGTACTATACAGAATGATGCTACTGGATATGATGATTAATCAGTGATAATAAATATATGTTTATGGTTTTGAGCTAAATGAAATACTGTATGCTTCTTGGGTATTGTTACCATCTGTTGAAATGATTCTATATATTCCATGTTTTCTTGCAGCTAACTCTTGTGATGGTAACTGTTTCTTGCAGCTAACTCTTGTGATGGTAGATTAAAAAGTAATAATATACAACAATTAAATATTTTATTTTCTGCTTCTTTGACAAACCTGTTTTTCCATAATCCAAGCAAAGCATAACGTTGGGAGTGTATGAGTAATTTGGGTTCCTCAGTAGTGTGTAGATTTTTGTTGGGATTTGCAGCACTTCACACCTGAATCCCCAAAGGTACCTACTCTCCTACTCTCTGATGTTAAATGTAAATTCAAATTTATCACTGCACCTGTGCTCCAATGAAATACAAACCCCAAAATCAGAAAAGTTGGCACGTTGTGTAAATCGTAAATAAAA
>WMED01004296.1:7343-20934 GCA_019650415.1 Pipa parva
CCCCCCCCCCCCCCCCCCCCAAGTATTGGCTTAACTAGCCAACTGAGATTGCCTAGATAAGGGGTGGCGAAGTGCCAGTGCTGGTGAGTGACGTCATCACGCCAGTGCCGGGGGAGGAGTGCACACGCATCAGGGGAGGAGAACTCCCCTGCTCATGTGCGCTTTAGTGCAGGCCACGGATCCGGCCTGAAAATCTTCAGATCGGGTCCGTGGCCTGTACTGAAGGCAGGGTATGGCGACTGCTCGCGTGCCAACAGAGAGGGCTCTGCATGCCCTCTCTGGCACACGTGCCATAGGTTCGCCATCCCTGGCCTAGATTGATCAGTAAGTATGGTTTACCAAAATAGTTCCCCTTTAGAATGTTAGAAGCTGTGTTCCCTTTAGAACTGCTCTGACCTGATGAAGAGGGAAAATCTCTCAAAAGCTTGTCTAAATCAATGAACTGTTAGTCCAAATAAAGTAACATATAATAATACTACAGTACTCCTCTATCTCATTTATTGGGTGTAAGTGCAAGCACCAGAGTCTCCTCACCAGAGAGTATTGTTTTTTATAATATATATATATATATATATATATATATATATACTGTACATTATAATATGCACACACAAAATCGTACTCTATCTGCTAACTGTTTTCTTGGCTTTAGTAAAATGATCTACTCTAAAGTTAAAAAAAAAAAATCCACTCCCCCCACTTTCAGAAACCTTAAAAGAACAGTAGGAACACCAAAAAATTAAAAACTCCTAAAATGCAGTTACTATAGGTTCAGCTTCCAAAACTTCTAAATTGTGTATAGAAAGGCGAGCTATTTCATTTTAAAAATAGGGCTTCCTAGCACTCCCTGAAAAATAGAACAAGATAAATCAATGTGACTGGGTGAGGTTTGTTTAACAACATGGCTGCTATCGGTAAAGATAAGAACAGACATAATGCGATTAAAGTTCATGAATATTAAAGATAACATTTTTACAAGTCCTGTTTCTGATTGACTCCCATGCCATTACAATTAGGAATTTCCTTTTTTTTCTTCTTGTATTACTGGTCCTTTAAGCCCTGGCCTTCCAAACTGGAAAAAAAATGCCACTTGGAATACCCTCGTGTGTCTCCTTTTACATCGGCATCTGGAATGGAAAGATATCAAACTTGTGGTTCTTGTCTATAGCCATCTCGATAAAGGTTCTCGGCAAGAACCAAAATATCCATAGAGTACAGTAACAAAGTAAAAACATTTGTTCTGTTGAGCGAAACCATCTGTACAGCATTGCATTTCTAAGATATTGTAGAGAATTGCTTAAGCAATCAGAAGTAAATTATTTTTGCAGTAGAATACTGCTTGGGTTTTCTCTTCACTTTATTGAAACCTGTAGTGTTCTTTTCACTTTGTTGAAATATATCATGTTCACTCCATAGTTATTTCATCAATTTTCTATTAATGTCCTTTTTCCAACCATTTCTCTCTTTTTCATATTGTGCTGCTGTAAATGTATTCTATTGTAAATATGCTGTTTTCAGTCTCATCAAGCAAAATGTCAACCAAATTGAAAACATGTACAGGAAAATAACTAACCAATAAGTAAATGATTTGCTGTGTACTTTGGAAAATAATTTGGGGATGAATGATAGCCTGTGAGAATTGCTTCTTAACATTTGTTGACACTTGCAGTAAATTTAAATTTTTGGCAAAATGTAATAGAAATAAAATGGTTTTTTTTCCTACTTTTTATGGAGTAGCTGCGCATCTACAAGACAAAAGGAAACGCAGATAAAGAATACAAGGTTGATGCTGCTAAGGTTTGATTCAGTGCCTGTAACTGTTGTCAGAATCCGAGTGTAATTCATCAAAGTCCGAATTCCTCCCCCCTACCCCCAATGATTTTCCTGTACTTTACATTTGCCAATTAAGTAGCGAAGTCAATTGTCCCTATTTTGCAATAAGGCAAAATAATGCAAACAGGGCAGCAAAGTGGCTGAGCGGTTAGTAATGCTGTATTTGCAACACAAATTTGGGCAAAATTTACAAAAATCAAAAAGGTCGTTTTGGACCTTCTCGATTTTCTTCAGTGTAAAAATAGCCCATAGATCAGAACATTCCAATCGTTGTTTTTTTTTAATGGAAAAGTAGCCATTGTGTAAAGTATGGCTACTTTTCCATAAAAAAAAAAAAAAATTGGAATAACTCAATTGAAATGTTTCGATCTAAGGGCCGTCCTTGCATCAAAAAAACCAAGAAGGTCAAAAACGACCTTTTCGATTTTTGAAAATATTTGTAATTTTAGATTTTATACAGTCAATAATTAAATGGATAAGTAGTGTATTATGAGAAAAGGCTGAAATCCTCTACATTTAAAAGAGGGTTTTTGCCAAAGTTATGTAGGACAGAAATATTGCATTGGAAAGGACAAAGCTAGTACTGTAATCGAATTCCTCCTGTTCATATAATACACTTGTCTTTACAAGCAATAGTAGAATCAAACTGGAGTGCTGGCTCCCAACAGGAAACGAGGGACCCGCAACGAAAAATATTTGTTTTTTTTCTCTTTCATTCTAATATTCAGTTCTTGTGATTTACATGTATTCTACCTCTTTTTTTGCCTCCAAATCGTTAACTTCTTTACAATACCCTCGGTAATATTCAATGATGATGCAGATTTACAGACTCCATTATGGTCTGGGCCTAACAGTTTTTCCTGTGTCCTGATGGAGCAGTCACTGAGCACAAACTGTATGGATGTTGATCCCAAAAACTTCAAACTAGTCTTTAAAAAAAAAAAAAAAAGTAGCTAGCTTAGCAAAAAGAATAATGTAATGTCCATTAGCTAAGATAATTTGATGGTCCGCACAAAGGATAAGGCACACCAGTATTTGTTTCTTATGTCAGGAGAATTATCTGGGTGCAGAGTTTTGTATAGGTGTAAACATTCTGAGTTAGTATGTAGCTGAAGAAGAAGACCTGGCTTTGTAAACCCTTGCCAAAATATGAGTTTTTGGGTTTGTTGGATAAATCCTAATAACCCAGGTGACATCAGGCATGTTAGTTGACTTAAGAGATTGGCTGCAGGGTCTTCTACAATATTTTCAAATGTATGATTTGGGGAGGGGAAGAGGACAAAAATGAGACAGAGTGAAAATACCCATTCCTTCCCCATGGCAGAAATGTACTTCTTGCAATTGATATTTTTAGCTCTGATCTTTCAGACAAGAAGCCTTATCTTGCATGTTGTTTGCTAGCATCTACCTCTGACAGGTTTGCATTATGTGAGACGTATATGTTTTAGTCTTCTCCTCTCTCTGAAACCACAACTGGATATTGCAGTGGAATGTGATCTATTTTATTTGCTTTTCCCTTAGGATACCACCATTCTACTGTAATACATCATTCACTACTTAAAAGAGGTCATGATAAAGAGAAATAAAAGGGTTCATGGTAACTTCAAATAAGACAGTGAAAGATGTTAATGCCTTGATTTGGGTTTAGAGATAGCCCCCTGTATGCCCAGTGATTACCAGCATCGGTTATGCTATGATCCCTTCCCTGTAGGCCACCATTAAAGCCTGCCAATTTTTCTTTTTAATACGCATCCACACACTAGTAAAGCAAGCTTTTTGATATATCTTGTGTGCACAGCATACCATTTATTTCTATGGAACAGAGGTGAGGCTATGTGTTTCAATAAAAACAATACTGTCTACCAAAGGCAAAAATGCAAAGAAATGTAATATATATTATAGATTAATGGTGTAAGCATGGGCCTGTGCTTTTGGATACATTATCGTATATATTGTATATTTTCTGATGGGTATCCATGCATATGCATTGTCCTGTTTTTTCCTTTTTTTTCAGTATATCTCCTTTCCTAACAATTGTACTTATTCTAATATACCATATTGTTGCAGGGAAATTCAGTCATCCTACTATTTTTTTTTTTATAGTGACTATAGTTGTTTTTTTTTTTTTAATTTTAAGAAGCAATCTTTTGCCATCTGCAAGAAGTAAACATATGTTTAATGGTAAGATATTCCTTGACAATCTTTTATCAGTTCATTTCTGCTGAGTGCTCACCTTTTGTTTTAATTTACTAGCATTATGTGTTACCATGGCAACTATTGTCAATGACAGAAGCCATTTTGGCTCCCTATCATAGAGCACGTTAAGCAACTGAAAACAAATCGGAATTAAAAACAACATATGATGTGTTTTTTATAATTGGGTAAATTATTTTCCTAAATTTATTTATTTTATTTTTTTTTTCAGTCAAAAAAAAATCCATTCGAAAGATGTATAACTTTATAAATAAAGGTTTTTAAATATTTGCAATAATTTATAATTATATTTGTATAATTTACAAGAGTTAAACCTTCCTTTTTCCTACATTCAAATATTCTCCACAGGACAAAATAAAATGGCGACCTTAGCGGCCAAATTAGTATAATGTTTGGATTTAACAATATTTTAGAAGAGAGGTATCTCTAGACTATTTTTGTTTTACCCAAATAGAAAAGCCAAACACAACACATATAATGCCCTTTTGCATCCTTGTTAGTAGACCTGAATCATTTATATGAGTAGTATTTGTTTGCCTTATTGTGTTGTACATAATATCAAGTTCCCTTTTCTGTATTGCATACAATCTATTGAAGCAGTCGGCACATATATATTCTATCTCTGTCAGCAGTGTATCAGGAAAACTAAATCTTACAGTATCAGTTTAAGCAGCACTCCATTTTGATGTGTTACCAGTTGTCATTTTCTCCCGTCATTGTTTAGCAGTTTCCTAAAGTTCAGTATTCTATGTATCTATGGACTATTTAGGAAAATATAGCTTAACCCAGTAGATATGTAAAATCACTGGCAAAAAAGTACATGCTGATTTACTGCTCTTTATTACTGGTTTATTTGAGTGCCACATTGGAATGGTTGTATTGTATTGTACTTATTCATTTATGTTGCTCTGATATATTACGCAGCGCTTTACAGAGATTCATTATTCACTTCTGTTCCTGACTTTTGGAGCTTGCAATCTGATATCCCTATTCAGTCACACACACCTGTTAATTGATTATTACTATTATTTTTAATTCATGTTTTGATTATTGGTCTTAGGTGGAGATTACCGTTAAGTCTGTTCAGTCTTTATATTTTCAACTACTGTTCATGGATTTTCTGTTTAAATATTTTACTGGGGTTACCACAGCTCACATCCAAAAGGCACATTAAATTAGTCAAAACATTAAAGTTAAAG
Source organism: Pipa parva (assembly GCA_019650415.1). Taxonomy (NCBI): domain Eukaryota; kingdom Metazoa; phylum Chordata; class Amphibia; order Anura; family Pipidae; genus Pipa; species Pipa parva. The sequence continues at coordinate 12,590 of WMED01004296.1, forward strand.
CCCATATCCCTGCTGTATTCTAATAAAGAAGCTTATATGGAATATATAGTATCTATAAATGCATTTTTATTTTTTGCCGTTAATGTTATTTTATCTTACCCATCCCATGAAACACCACTCATCTCTTGAGGGATGCTGGGAGTTAAATTCAATTCAAAAGTTAGTTCAAAAACAGTTTGCCTTTGTCTGATATAAACTATGTAATCATACATATTTAGGGGAGCACAGAATCATAAAGAATAGGAAACATTCTTTTTCAATATAAACATCTTGAAGGAAAAAAAGTGACTGAAAAGATTTATTTGTTCCCTGCAAACAATACTTGTTTTTCTTTCCATTTGAAATGCGCTCTTGTCAGAATCTTTTTGTCTTTGCATGTTTTCAATTCACAAATGACAGTACCATGATTGCTCAGAAACAGAAGGATACTGCCTATACATTGAAAGTTCCCGAGAATCATTCACGGAGGAGAAACAAACTAAGTACAAGGTGTTGAAAGTATATGTCTGTATATGTATGTATGTATGTGTGTGTGTGTGTGTGTGTGTGTGTGTGTGTGTATATATATATATATATATATATATATATATATATATATATATATTTATGTGTGTGTGTGTATTTGGATACCCAAGAGTCTCTACCTATCAGTAAATTCCCAGGGGCAATAAACAATGGCAATTTTTTTTGGTATTTGCTTATGAGCTATTAATGTAATATGAAATCACACTAGACTTGGCTCAACATTTTATTCAGTGAGCTTTGTTGCTTCTTTTTGATGTGAGCGCAATGTGTTTTTTTTTTTTTTTTTAACATTTAATTTCATATCACTGCAAAATATAAACCCCAACAGCAAAGCATGCTGGTATAGAAAGGAATAGAATTTTGCGGGGGGATATATACATATAGCACTGTAATTACACCAAACATTGCTCTTCATTTTATGGATAATAATATAATCTACCAAGTATAGTGTAATTTCTCAGCCTGCTTTTGTCTCTGTATGATTTCTGTGTTGTGAAGAAATACTAATAGAATTATGACATATCTGGAATCTCAAAGAATCGCGTGCAGCTGAAGGCTTTTTTGGGGTGCTTTTATCATTGCTACTATCAGATGCTGTGTATGCTGCTATCAGGTGCTTTGTGCAAGCCTGTTTTAGGAAAAGATCACATAGGTCTTGGGCAATGATTGTTTTGGGGAAAAGAGTGACAGACCATCCCAGTCATATTAAAAATAATAATAATAAACCGCTTAAATGTCAATATATATGCTGGGTAAATAGCAGTGGCTTTGCTGTTATTACAAGTAAGGGTTGATCATGTTCATTTATAGTAATTTCTATTTATTTAATAGTGATAGGATGTTGTATTGATCGGGACCTGGGGGTCCCATCTGAATGCTTTGTGTGGTGGGAGAGGGGCTCTCAGTATAGTGGCTTAGCCACCATAAATCAGATTCTTGCAATGTGCCTTTTAAAGATGGCAAGATTGTCAGTTTTAAACTGGGCAGCATTGTGTTAATGAGTTTAAATACAGGAAAGAAATAAAATGCATTCTACCCCAATCAATGCCAAAAAACAAACAGAATACATTTTTACAATTTCAGTTAGCCACTTTAAAGTTATTTAATAGAATTAATCAATTTATTAAAACGTTTTATGAGGCCATCTTCATATTTGATGTATAGCAGTGATATTATTTTCTCTCTGCAGCTGTTATTGAACTACAAATCCTTTTGAAAGCCATTGAAATCAGCTAGCTGAGGATTCTGGGAGTTATGGTTTAATAACTATAACATGTATTAACAGATCATGACTAAGAATAAAAGCAGAACCCATTAAAGAACCATACATAGAATTCCTGTACAGGCTTGGAGTCTTAAGGCTCAGGCCACACAGTCGACATAATCTGTTTGCAATAGAAAAGCACTTGTACAAATATGCTTTGCACAATGACTGCAGCCACACCACATCTATGGGCAAACACTTGTCTTTCAGCACACTCACATTAGGAATTTAAAAACCATATACAGCAAAACACTGACTGCAAGGATATGTGTCATCATTCTGTCACTTGTGATCAAGTGTGTCAAGAGGCAATTCAACCAAATATTGCACAATGGTCTTTGTCTTGTTTCTCTTTTAGAAGTATTTCTAACAGTTATTGTAATATGGTAAAAAAAAAAAAAAAAAAAATTCAAGCTAGCAGACTTTAAATGCCTGATTGGCTTAATAAACAGTGTCAGCGATGCTTAGGGTCCTTTCCTAAACATCTTTAGTTTGCTATTTGCCCTTGCAGCACATTACAAGGACACTAAACGTTGCACTTTCTTCAGGAAAGATGCCCTTTTTTCTGGGTTGCAGGCTTTTCTCTCAAATGTAGACATGAAAGAGAAATCTTCTTACCTCATTCTGTGGCTGCGTCAAAGTGTTAAATAATTAATAAGGAAAATACTCTCCCTACACAGAGCATGTTTCTGTGGGATAGTGTTTAACTGTGTCAGGGTTATGTATTCACAGAATTTCTATGATATGGTGTCAGCCCTAATGCTTATCTCTGCTGGATTACACAAGTCATAAATGGAGTTTGTTTTACTTTTAGTCTTACTGCATTTGCTATACTGGAATCATCTATTGGAACTAAGAAACTGACAAGGTATGTCATTAGAAAATAAAGCTGGTTGGTATATTGTTGCATGGCTTATGACTGGGATGGCGAACCTATGGCACATGTGCCAGAGATGGCACACGCACTGTCGCCACCGCTGCCTTCAGTGTTGGCCGCGGACCCGACCTGACAGTTTTCAGGTCCAATCTGCGGTCCACACTGAAGGAGCGCTCCTTACCCGATGCACTCATCAGCACCGGCACTTCAGGGGACGGTGCTGGTGAGTGACTTCACCTTTTTGGCATACGATGTCGAAAACGTTCGCTACCACTGGCTTATGATACGTAGGATAGGCACAGTTTAAAGAGACACCGTTTTGTGCTTCAGGTGTCACATAGTGAGATTCTCCCATGGGCCATTAAAGAGATCATGGCCCTTTGCATTGTATGAGGGTCCTTACAGTTATATGTGATTCACCTGTACTGTTTTTACCAGTTACGTCATGTGACATAACCATAGATACTCTTCAACAGAGGCAAACTTTACAGAGATGTTGTAAGCCATAGAGACCAATCAGCTATTGGCATTCACCAGGACAGGGAAACTAGAATACTAATAGCCAACTTCCGATTGGTTTGTATAGGTTACTAGACCTCTGTGACCAATTTCCCCTCATAATGAATTTACCTGATTGAGATCAAGGGGTCTACAGTGTCATAACCATGGTAATCTTTCCTAAAGTAAATAAGGTCAAAATGTGTTTGTACTTCAATGCATATTCCTGTGGCAACGGACCTCAGAGAACAATGGTTTCCTGTAATGATTTTCTGCAAATCTTAGTATCTGCCCTAAATATCACTAAAACATTTAATATTGTTTTCAAAGTAATTATTTTCTCTTTGTACACTGATGAATCTGATGGGGAGGCAGCTATAAAAGAAAAGAAAAAAAAAATTAACCTGGTACTTAGTGTACTGGTGTTAAGAGAACCCAAAACAAAGCTCCTAGGTTCTGCATTTTGAATTGTGAGTAGCGGGTTCCATCTAATCTGAGACCAGCCCTGTGTCATGGTTATTTGTTTTCCTGACTTTTTTTAATGGAAGTTTTCATCCCTGTGTGGGGTGTTTCTGATTGTAGTATTTGAATACGTGATCTAACTACCAGGGTAGATTTTTATTTATTTATTCTTCATAGCCAAACTGAAATCATAGCTCTCCTTCGCCCTTTATCATTCCTGTATTATGAGCTTAACCTTGTTATTATATTATGTTCTCTTTTAAGGGGGTTATTCACTAAGGTGCGAATTTGACTGTCTAATTTGCAAACAGCGGATTCCTATAGTAAATCCGCTACAATTTCCCCATTGTAAAGTTGCAACAGTTTTTTTAATGTTAAGATTGCGACAATTTTCCCATAATAAAGTCGCGTCTGCGACAGTAGCAGCCTATTGTGACTGTCTTTATTTGGCGAATTCGCATCTATACGCAACAATTCGGACTTTAGTGAATAACCCCCTCAGTCATGGATATAAACTGAGTGAATAGTATATTTTTTGCTGGATAGTGTGTTTTACTAGCCTATAGCCAGTGGGTGCTTTTTATTCACCAATACCTTTTACATTAAAAAAAAATATATATATTAAACTATGGTTCTCTTTGGCAGAAAAATCACCCACTATAAAATGTTCCACTATAGAAAAATACTGCAATCCTCAAGTTCAACTAAAAAAAATATGCTGCTCACATCCTCTTTATGTGCCAGTATAATGTTATGCAGCCTATAGAGCGAACAGAAGAAAGTCCGTTCGGACAGAAAGTACTGGTATCTTATATTTAACTTATTTATTTTTCCCCATGACCCTTTACCTGATCAAATAAAACTAGAACTCGCTGCAGGAAGAGCAGTTATCAGATCTTTAACTTCTACTTCCAGGGTCTCAAATTCCTTTTGATTTATTTAACACTCTCATACGCAAACTGTAAAGGTAATATACAGTATATATATAGTCTTCTTGTATGGAACATGTGTTATAACCTACACAGATACAGACCTGGTATTTCCATGCATTGATGGAATTTAAGATAATGGTGTTGGGGTTGGTAATTTTAGAAAGGTCAGAGAGAATTTGTTTTCTTTGCATCTCTCACTTTCTCATACTTCTTGACATTGTACAATATGTCCTGCAGCAGTGTAAGGGACTTGTGTAAACAATATCTGCCTCCCTCAGCAAATGAAAACTTAGTAACAATTTATAGTAACTGTTATATGTACAGTTGTAATTAATGGGATGTTTTCTCTAATGAAAATACTACATTCCAGCTTTGGTGTTGAACAATACCATATATTTGGTTGAATTATTTTTGCAACTTCGTTTGCTGTCCTGTTGTATTGATTTAGAATCTATTAAAGTAAATTTACATTTTAAAAAGTTAAGGCAGCAAACTTCAATAGCAATATCTTTATAAAAATGAATTAAACTTCAGTTAGTATAGAACTAAATGGTGTGTATATATATATATATATATATATATATATATATATATATATATATATATATATAATGAATCACAGTAACATTAACAATCTACAACAAAGAAAATATGATTAAAGAAAGTTGAATAAGAAAATGTTTATTAAGATTGTATAGTTTGAATACATTGGTATTTTATGTATACAAATCGTTGTACAATCTTTAACACTTGTGATCACCTGTTACTATATTATCGATGCTGTGACTATATTATTGATGCTGCTACTGTCTTATCGATGCTGTTACTGTATTATCGATGTTGTTACCATATTTTCGATGCTGTTAAAACTAAAACAAAGTTAAGGAAGCAGAGAATGATTGTAAATAGGAGAGTATCCAGGTAATAAAATTCTTATATCAGCCTGTTATATTTTCATACTCCCCGTTTCTTAATAATCATGCAGCATAAGGCCCACTTCATGGGTCTGATTTTCCCCCCCAAAAAAAAGAACAAACAAACCTCATAAATAAAACAAATGCACAAAGAAATTTAGCACGTAGTCTATAAAAATCATTTTTGTGTACAAAGTATAATCTCATTTCCAGATGTTGATTTGGTGCAACATGAGCCTCTGTGTATCAGCTCTGCCACCTCATCAGCTGTAATGAATATCAGCTGTCTGTTGCGTCCTGTACAGTTCTTACGGCAGAAGGCTGCGGATGGAATATGATACCAAGTCCTGTATGACTTCGGTGAAACCATGCAGTGTGCATTTTTCAGAAGCATCGGTTTGTAACGGGGAAGTCTGGTAAGCACAAGCTATGATTTTTTTTTATGCACACGGTGGTCACAATATATCATGACGCAGCTGGGAAAGTGCGTTTTATCAGCAGAGGGAGAAGCCATAAGTACGGATTCCATTCAGTGCATATGTTTTCCCAGAGGAGAATTGTGGCAGCTTTGGACAGTTCCGTATTACAGCAGTCAGGCTGGTTTCTTATAAGAACTTTTATTTACACAGTAAACAAAAATCTGTTGGTTGATTAATTGGATTTTTAAAAGCACTAAATCAGCTGAATATTTTATTTAAATGACTGTGTTGTTGATACTGTAGATTCTGTGCTGTTCAGCATTTTGCCTTCAGGTAAGATTTAGGGGGTTATTCACTAAGGTGCAAATTCGACTATCAAATTCTCAAACAGCGGATTCCCATAGCAAATCTGCAACAATTTCCCCATTGTAAAGTCGCAACAATTTGTTAAAGTTAAGATTGTTACAATTTTCCCATAATAAAGTCGTGACTGTGACAATATTCTCATTATAAAGACACGACTGCGACAGTAGCAGCCTATTGTGACTGTCTTTATCTGGCGAATTCGCACCTATACACAACAATTTGGACTTTAGTGAATAACCCCCTTAGTAAAATCGCTGGAAATATCAAAAATCAATTCAGGTTATGATTTTTTTTTTCTTATAGATTTCAAACTCATGCTTGATCTGCATTTTTTTAAGAAAGTTCTTTTTTCATTTCAAATTACAGTAACTTATTAGAACTGTCCAAGTCAAGAATGTGTATTATGTAATATAAAAAAAATGGTATTGGGTGGGTATTTGTTGATGTTACAGATTAAAGATGTCTACAAACAGTGAGCTTATAAGAAAACACAAATCCTTCTTTTAAAGTAAACCTTTTTTTTGGCATGATAATTCATGCTAGAACTTTTCATTCATGTATTTGCTCAGCATTTGAGAAAATTCTGGGAATTGTAGATCCCTAATGCTTAGAGATACAGGTTTTTTTTTTGGCTAAAGTGCTAATTTGCCTGTCTAAGTGAATTTGCCTCACTTCGGTGGCTGTGCTCTGATTCTTTACTCCTTATTGACTAGACAGCGAATTTCCATAGAAAACCTGCGACTGCAACAATATTCCCATAGTGAAGTCGCAACCGCATCAGTAACAGTCTATTGTGTAGCGTGTGCCTATTGTGTAGTGTGTGTCCCTTGAAGTTATTGTTTTGCTACAAGTACATGTATTTGTTGATACGAGTCTAGGAAACGATACAGAAAAGCAAATGACTGGTCTTCACTCCAGTGTCATAAAAATATTAAAGAATCACAAGAAAAAAGAAACAAATCCAGTTAAAATTGACATGTCAAGGTGAATCTCTGCACATTTCATATCCACCCTAAATATCATTTGCAAAGAACTCTTTGTATAGCTCAAGTGTAAGCCATATATTGCCACACACTAATTAGTTTAGTGTTAATTGGGGTGAGTATATGGCAGAGATTTCCATAGTGATTTAATGTGAAAAAGGCGCCAAACAAGACATACGTATATTGTACATACATACACGTGTTCATCTCTGTGTTTTAAAAGCAGTTAGTCTGTTTATCTTTAATTCTGAAGTTCTGTAGGTACCGTTGTATAGGCTTTTTTTGTGACCATGTGACCTGCATTCTATATTGATGTGTTTCACAAACTGAGTATCCAATGTTGAAATGCAGCTCTTGCTTTACATTACAGATCAGCTTTGCATACAGGAAATACGCTGAAAAAATAATGCATTTTCCTGTGAATGCCTCTGTGTAAAGTGGTGCACACTAATCAATGGAATGTGGGTCACTTCCTCCCAAAAATGCCCATGTAACAGCCCTTTAGGGCACCATTGAATTTGCTTCAAATTCATCCCTGGTAAAGCGATTCCATAGAAGCGTTAGACATTTATTTGTATTTATTTATTTTGTTTAAAGCGAAGAGTCTCTCCATTCGGCTGAAGTAACTTCAACAGAATAAATGATGACCATACATTTAATCGTTTTCATATCCTATGTGGCATTATTATTTTACTGCATGTCTATATATCTCTTACCAATGCACTGAAGTTCTGGGGCTCCCCATAGGCAGTGTCTTACTGTGAATATTCAGGGATACAGAACCAAAATATACATTTCTAGAACAAGGCCCAGGAGATTGCATTTTGATGTCTCCTTGATGATTTTCCATCAGATATTCTCGCAGTCTGCGGCTCCCTTTCCGAAGAGAGTGATGGAAAATATGGGACAATTCTTGGACAATTCCTTAGCTTTCGTGCTGTCTGCTAAATATAGAATGCAGATGATGTGAGAGAGAGAAATTTTTATGTGAATTTGTAAAACTAATAAAGTACAGTCAGTTAATAAATCTTCTGATAAATAAATGGTAACATAGAGAGTTTTGAATGCTAAATTTAAATATATATCTCATTGTATAAATATTCAT
>WMED01004297.1:4498-20932 GCA_019650415.1 Pipa parva
AAAAAGCTGCCTGACTGCTATTGGTTAAGATGACCTTTTGGCTGCATAAATTAAGTAGGAATGCAGGAGATTACAGAGGGAAAGTAGGGCAAAAATGTCCAGGGGAGGGAACCTTTTCATGGAAAACTGGTCAGTTACATCACACACATTTCCTGGTGCAGAAGTTCATCAGTGCTGCCTACTCAATCATTCTGCGTCACATGAAACAACTACTGGGGAGAAACGCTTCTCACTAAAGTATAGCACTGCATATGTAAAGATGTAATCTGACTATAGTTCCCCTTTACACAGTATTCTCTGCATATTCATACTTTCTACAAAGTAAATGAAATATTGTTTATCTCAGTACAGGATTTCTCTATACATTTCTCTACAGAAGCCTATAATTGCATTGCTGTAATTATACCTACTCTGTATTAGAATACTTTATCTAAGGCAAGCAATATAGCAGTCTCTGTCCAAATAAAATATTTATATAAATATAAAATTGGCCAAAAGACTTTTTAACTAGGTTTCATTTGTTTTTAGTTTTTGTGTGCTAGTATACATTGTTGTCAGTTTAACTATGCACCCAGTGGTTTGCAGGCATGTTCTGCATTTTGCAATATAGACAAAAGTGAAGGGGATTGAGATACAATGGCAATGGAACTGGCTAAAAGAAGAAAATATCTGCAGCAGTAAGTATATTTAGCCCAAAAACCAAGAGCTTTAATTCTACTTTAACAAACAAAAGATGGCTGCAACCACTAAAGACGAAGAACAAACACAAAGCAATACAAACCAGTCATTTAAATATGGCATTTTTGCAAGTACAGTGTAGAAATAACTTCCATTTCAAGACAAATATATTTTCTTTTTTTCTTGTATTAAAGAAGAACTAAAGCTACAAAAAAAAGACATATAAAAAACTTACATTATGTTAAGTTGAAATGTTGCAGTCACAGCTCCATCTGTGCTGTAATTAGTCTTCACCGAGGCAGACTTCACAGCGCTTGGGCTGACACAGAAGCCAATGCAAAGCTTTGCCGACGTCTGGAAAAGGGCTCACAAATCATCACACTCTTTGCGGGGAGCGTTCTCATTGGTCCCACAATGAATGGGATGACATTGAAACACTTTTGCACCACTGATTCGATAAGAGGGCGGAGCTTCGCACTGGCTCCTGTGTCAGACTAAGCGCTGCAAGCTCTGCCTCAGTGAAGAGAAATTACAGTACAGATGAAGCTGTGACTGCATCAGTTCCAGTTAATATAAGGTAAGTTTTTAATATGAATTTTTAAAAAAATTTACCTTTAGTTCTCCATTTCGGGAATTGAAAGTCATGTATTAGTTAAATGTATGTTATATAGTTTCAAAAGATGTTAGACCATACAGCCACTACAACGAAAGCGCAAGTAATTATGTTTGTGCAAATGGAGTGCTTGGCAAACCTTTGTGACAAATTTGGTCACAATGAAACATACAATAGACTTATTGTGTTCTTGGCGATTATGGCTCTGCCAGTGCCTCTGTTAATTTCTCTCCTGGGAAAGTGATATCCACAGCTGTCACTGCTCACCTACATCAGCTCCACAATCTCCTCTTATTCAGACAAAAACTGGTCGGGCTGCACAATAAGAACTGTATCCGTGGCTCACATAGACCAACAATACAGTTCCTTGTGGTGCTGAATGTGAGCAATGACAGTCTGTGCTAAGGAAGGCTCGCCGGGTGGGAGAGACCACACAATTCATCTACTGACATTTGGCAAAATGTTACTGATTTACTTGTGAACCCATTAAATTCAGTGATGATGCTTGTGTAAAGAGCATATCATTATTAAATTTTATTTATTTATTTATTTTGGGGGGGGAGAAGCACATGCTCAGTTAATGAGCATTGTCCTTGACTATGGGAGTAAAGGCTCGTTTTAGCAGGGATTAATATGAAGATTCTACTTAATCTGTAAGCCAAAACCTGCTTTTTTTAACAAAGAACTTTATGTAAGCTGGCCAATTAATGCTAACTAATTTTTGTGCAAGCTTTAGTGTTCCTTCAATAATAATAATAATAATAATAAATATATATATATATATATATATATATATATATATATATATATATATGGCTTTATTTCAACGGCTGAAGTGTAGGTTGGTTTAGTGGTTACACTTGAACGAGCATTGTAACATTTTTCCTGACTATCTGATCAGTGGAGAACGCTATTTAACTGACGGTTATGTGACGTTTTACCCTGAACTTTACAAACCTCCTGATTATGTGCTATAAATTAATGAGATTCTTACCAGGAACTTAAGTTTTTCCAGGTGAGACAAGACAAGCCCCAACAGATAAACACTTGCTTTCCTGCCTTAGAAAATTTCCACCCACATATTTACCAACGATAACGGCCCCTTCCCTTCTCCCTTATCTTACATATTTGAGATATTTACTGTCTTTTTTTTTTTTTTTATAGCCTTTGTTTATAAAACCAGAATGCTTTATTCAAATGGCTTTGTTATCTTAATGCTTTATTCTCTATTATTTAGTGTAAAGGGCTTATACAAGGTACAATTTTTCAGCCAACACAGTCAATAACAAGCATTCTAAGCTTTGTTGTTTATTTTTTGCTAGACTGAGACGAGCTATCAAACTTGAACAGGCATTCTGGAAATGTTTCTTTCAAAGAAGCTGTTATCTGTGCTTGTTTGTCAAAAAACAGATTGTTTTGAAGGATTGGTCTACTGAGCGTTATTACACCAAGTAATCACTCTAAATGAATTTGCTCCAATTTGGAACTTATTAGTCATGTGCTAAACAATGAGATTCCAGATATAATTCTGTATAAATAAGACGGTCTGTGAAGTATCACCACTGGCTATATGGTCACAACTTTCATGAGAATAACTGTTCTAAATGGGCACCTTTGGATTCTATCTGGGAGGGAGCTGTGCAGTACAAGTCTATGTCACAGTTCCCTGTCAGGTAGTATTATTTATATAGCTGCTAAACTGGATTGTGGTCAGTTGTAGCAGTGCGGGTGAAAGACCTCTACCAGCAAAGATCCTCAGTGATAGCAAATGCATACTATTTGCACCAAGGTGGATCAAGAAAGAAGATGGACAGTTGACGGCTTCACATACAGTATGTGCACATTCAGGACTACAAAATGGGTCAGGAGATAAAAGAAAACACAAAAATGTAAAGAGAGAGATTTATTTGTTATTCTACAGGTTTGGGGGAACCCTGCCCTTATACAACATGAATGAGAATCCCACTTCAGACCCTTTAACCCCACATGAACATAGGAGTTGCGGGGGAACTTCACATAGGGGGCGATCTTTACTTTTATTTTAGAAGTTAGGTGGTGGGAACCTGTTAGGTTTGCTGGTAGGAAGTGAATGATCACTTCAGGAGAAGGAGGTAGCAGCTGTAAACTCCATAGAGGCAAACAAACACTAGGGCGTGGAATCTAAGGAACCCCCGGTTTTCGCCTAGAGCCCCCCGCAAGGAGATTAGGATTTCGCTGCGGAGGGAACCCAGGTCGCGGCCCCTAGGACTGAAATACCAAAACGGAGATAAGGTGTAAATTCCCAAGAAGAACCAAAACATGCAGGTAGACCAGAAAAGCAAGGCAGGGACAATGGCTAGAAGACTTGCAGGAACAAATGGCTTGGATAATCGCAGGAACAATGGCTTGAACTATTGCAGGAGCAATGGCTTGAACTATGGCAGGAACAATGGCTTGAATATACTTTAATAAAGTACTGGACAAAAGGACAGAGACCAGGCATATAGCTTCCGAAGGTAAACTATACTCAGGCGCAGACCCATCAGGCAGGCTCCCTTATATAGCCAGGGAGCCTTTCAGATGATCGCGCCGGCCGAGTTCAAAAAGTGCGCCACGGCGACGTGCACGCTATGACGTCAGCGCGCATGCCCGACGGCCACAGCAAGGGGGAGACGCGGCGCTTCCGAAGTCACAAAGGACCCGGCACAGGAAGGAGCCGCACGGGTAAGTACTGCTTCCTTACAGAACCCTTAGATAGGGGCATGTACACATTTTATTTTAAGTCCCCTCCCCCCCCACCCAGAATTCAAACCTTGGTTTATATTCGGTTTGTATCAGTTAGTATCTATTATGACTTCATCTGACAAAATCTGAATTTGCCTCGGATTGGCAATGCTGTATTTGGTTAGATTAATAAAAATCCAAACGGCTCATCTCTAATTAAAACCTTGGGGCTTAATTCATGAAAGTCCGAGCAGTTGCATAAATGTACGTTCATGTACCGCTTTCCCCCACCTTCATGTATTCAGCAAACTGCAATGCAGTGAATTTGTGATCAATTCGGATGCTTGTGACAGCTGTTGATTTACAGAGCAGTTTTCACCACTTCATGTGTAAATACCCAGATAAATTCACCTATTCATCACGCAACGATGTCTGTCAAATTAGAAAATTCAGCAAGGTGTAATGTTTTACCTTTGACAGTTTTACTTTGTCACGTCAAAATGGCAAATTAGGAGGCTGATCCGCAGGGCTCCTACTGTCCAACTAACTGGCATTAGTGAATGAGGAGCAGAGAATTTGCGACCGTCGGAGCATAGCAATTAAAAGCGAAACGAGTTCACTTTGACAGTTGAATTCTCACTTTGATTAATAAGACCCCAAGCCTCTTGTCAAGCTTTAGAACAGGTAGGAAAACGAAGCAAAAAACAACAAGGCAAATAAATCACAACTAAAACTAGCAGCGTTACTCGGTGCTCTAGAATACAACTAAAAATATACTTCCAATTCATGTATTTTACAACTAATGTTACAGTAATTCCCAGGTATGAAATAACATCATATCCTCTTAATAAAAACAAACACACGTGCAAGTACAATTTCATCCTACACTTAATCCTTGGCAACCTAGAATGAAGATTATTACTCTAGCAGTAATAGTGTTTATATAGGATTAGCACTTAGTGAGAGATCCTCTAGTACTTCCCACTGAATTCCAGTGCATTGCACTGACAACATACTGCTTGAAGATGATAATTAAAGTCATATGCTGCATTCTTAGCATAGTATAAAAATAAGAGCCCATGTGCTTTACTGATTGTTATACAGGGCGTGACTTGTATAGCTCCTAAGGGATGTTCAATATCCCTTAAATTGCGACAGAGAAATAGCTAAACACGCTGCTCTTGGTCAGGCAAGTTTAAACAAAAATAAAGTTCCACAAATATTCCTAATAATTTCCAACTGAAATGTATTTCATCTTTTCTGTCACAATATGGCTGGGTGGGGTGGGAGAAAATATTCTGCTGCTGTGATAATACACACGCAAAAACAAATGTGCCCTAACTATAGCCGATATTCTGAAAGTACAGGGTCCGCAAGCCTAAACCACTATATCAGCGCTTCTCAACCTGGGGGTCGCCTAAGACCATTGGAAATTGTCGCAGAAGCCGCGACAATATTCCCGTTGCAACAATGTTTTAAAAGTTGTGACTGCAACAACATTCCCATAGTATTGTCACAACTGCGACAACATTTCCATAGTAAAGACGTGACCGCGGGAATTTCTCATTGTACCACTGCAGACGTCCTATCAGAAAAAGCATCGGAGGTCATGGGCGGGGCAAGGGAGATGCGCTCAGAGCCACAACAAGGCAGCTGAAGAGCCGCAGTTTGCCTACCCGCTGGCCTATCCCTTTTTAAAACCACAACATCACTTGAGAAAAATAAAATGAAATCCATTTTCTAAGGGACGCATCAGTTCCTGCTTTTTCTCGTCACCGAAATTGCTTCCAGATGCTACTTATCCTCAGACAACCATTTTTTATTTCCTATTTGTGTAATGCTCCTTATTTTCTAATCACTAGTAGTCTTGGAGTCCGTATTAGTTAAATGTAGAAGCCAACTCACACTAGAATAGTGTAAAACTATGGTTTCATAGGGTGTGACAACTTATAAGTGTTCTTTCCCTGCATATGACAAAGTTTTTTTTAGGGTGGGGGGGGGGGGTATGTTGGGGAACTCCCTACCCGTGTCAAAATGTTGCACAAAGCATTTTTAGAATGTAAGTTTACTCTGCATGATCAATCATTTTCTCAGAGAACATATGGTGGAATTGTTTGCAGACTAAGTCATACATTTTTTTACCTTAAGAGATTTATGGGCAGATACAAATGTTATTTCCATAAAGGAAGTCTCCCATTGGCCCTGAAACAATCTAGTTAGAAAGAGCGTAAAGACTCGTTCCTAATCGCTGGCATTCTGTGCTAGAAATTGGCTATTTCCCTGTCATTTCCGGAGCGTTCACCTTTTTGGGGAGGGAAAAAAAACTTCAATGAGCTTTGCTAAATATCCTGTTTTTTTATACTTTTGTTTCAATTTCTATACTGCCTTAAACACTTTTTTTAGCAAAAAAAAAAAAGTTTCTATTATTACATTGTATATTTAAAGGGCCAATAACAAATAAAATTACCATTATAAACTAGAACCTACCCTAAGGTCATTTAGACCTTTTATTTAAAACATTTTATGTACATGGACACTTGTTTTTAATTTGCAACTGAACAAAGGATAGTTGTTACTAATTTCTTCTGCTGACAATGATGTCACTTCCAATCTTAAAGTTTAAAAATTGGCAGGAATAGCACCATTAAAGCCTATATAGCCAAATACAGCTAATGTGAAATCCTAACTCCCTGAGGAAGCCTGTGTCGGGTGAAACGCGTTGGAGGAAATTCGATTCTGTGACATTACAAACTATTCTTTTTGATGAGCTTATGATTTTTCAATTACATGCGAGTGGAATTTTCCACTTTTCATTAAAGGTGTGTAAAGTTAATCACACTATTGTTTCTAGTTTGTGGAAATTTGTGTCATTGCAGCTGACGGGACTATTAGATGCCTAACTATGCAGGGATCCAGGTTAGAGGGATCCAATGCTGGAAACTATATGGGATTCTGTGAGTGCATCTCTTTTTAAATATGTTTGCTGGTTAAGATACCTGCAACTAGGGGGTTTCCAATAGAGTGTCCATTAGAATCAAGTGAGACTCTCCAGCCTTTTTCTGCAATCTTTGATAACAGAGATTTGTGGACAAGAGAGTGGGCAGCTGACAAGGAACATTTTACCAAATAACTACATTGGGACGGATTGGTTTAAGGACTACATCCATAGCACAAGTGTTTCTTTATTTCTACATTTTATAAATAAGGCGCCCGTGAAAATATTATCCTTGAAATCAAGTTTATTGCGTTACTTCAGTTTTATATTTACTGGTAGCAGGCATGTGCTAAACAGACCTCATCCATTCCCATTGTTTTCTTTTGTGCTTTAAATAATATACAGTATATTCAGGAAATACTCCGGAAAGCCCAATTTTATTTATTTTATTATTGGTTGCTATGGGTTACTAGACCACTATAATTTATTATTCTAATAAAAAAAAAAAAATACCGATATTGTGATATCGATGAACTTTTACTAATATAGCGATGTCGAGTTTACTGATATTGATTCATTTTTGCTGATATCGGGATATCGATTTTCCCAATATCAAAAACTCGATCGAAACTTTTCGATCTGTTGATTTCTATGGGAAATCCATAATATAGATCATTTCCATGGAAAAATTCAACATCACGATATTGAAAATTCAATTCTGATTTTTTGATAATTTTCAAATTTTTGGGTTGAAAAACAGCATTTTTGACTTTAATAAATTTTTCCCTTATAAATATCATACCTTAAAGGCACAGTTTATCATTTTTGGAAGCACAAATTGAATATACATTGACTAACTGCATTTGAGGCATTTTTTAATTTTTTTGGGTGTTACAATCCTTTAAAGCAGTGATGTTCAACCTACGACCCATGGGCCATATCAGGCCCGCGACGCGGTGATATCCGGCCCAAGGCCCAAATTCTGAAATGTTGCGTATAAGTGTGAATTCGCCAGCTAAAGACAGTTGCAATAAACTGCTACTGTCGCAGTCGCGTCTTTATAATGAGAATATTGTCACAGTTGCGCCTTTACTATGGAAAATTGTTGCAGTTGTTACTTTAAAATTTGTCGCAGTCGCGATTTTAAAACTGGCAACTTTGAAGTGGCCCATGACATGCGTGTTGCAATTTTATGTGGCCCCCAGGCCAAAAAAGGTTGGGCATCACTGCTTTAAAGAGTTTTTCTTTATGCCTTTGCTATGAGAACTGCAACATAATGTTAACACACCTCTCGCAAGCGTCCCCAATTCTGCTGGACAGTGTCATTGTTCATATCCTATCCCTTCCTCTTGGTCTGTCAATCAAATAGAGTGGGTGGTGCACCAATGACATCACATTTCAAATTTTTTAAATGTCACCAATCAGGAGAAAGAGGACTGTGAACTGGTGACATCACTAAAGGTTTACTACTGGTGTTTCTCCTTGAAACCTGAGTGGTACTATAGTGCACCTTTAATCGATCACTGCATTGCACTCAGAGTGATTTATCTTCATAATTATACGCTTGTAATTTACCTCACTTGTACTATTTTAAGCACTGAATTGCACAGCGCTGTGTAAATTTGTGGCTCTTTATAAGTAAAAATATACATACATACATACTTCTCCCATGTCTGTATTGTAATAGAAATGAGGACCTATACAGAGCTGCATAACCTATCAATAAAGTCTACTGCCCTTATTCAGATAAGCCTAGCAGCACCAACGTTGTGCTTTAACGGTGAAATGACAGATTTCTGCCCCTGTGATTCCTTCCAACACTTACTTACACCTTCCCTCTCCCAGTGAGCTCCAGCAGTAGGTCATTATTACGCATGAACAGCTGCTCTGACGGGGGACAGTATTAGGAGACATTCCCTTGGAGATCCCTTTTAGTAAAAGACTCTCTTGCACTCCTTATTAATATATTCATGAGACTTTAACTCGGTGGAGCAAGTGATAAAGCTAGCTGAAATTGCTTTTCCCAGGCAGCTTAGAAATAGTACATGAAACATCATATGTCTCCACTTCTGTCAAGATACGGAAATTAACTTCTGTCTGGAAATGTGAACAAATGCAGTTTCGTTCAAATAAAACAAAGTCTGCATGTGGCTAAAACTAGAAAGAGATGCAGTAGATCATTGGAAAAAGAAAATAACCTGATTAATCAGCAGAAATATATTTAACAGACACTATATTTAGGGTGGTGTTCCTTACTCCCATGGAGTGATATGTCAACTCCAAAATACATTTCTTAAATAGCAGAATAAGGCACTAAGGTGCAAACTTTGCTGCATTATCAAGCGGTGCCTTACTAATTGTGTAACTTGAAAAAGGGGATCATATTTCTTTTCCTTCTTCGTCATCCTACCTACTTTACACTAACTTCAGAAACATGTCAATCTGTTATAGTTTACAACCCTCATTAAACTCAGAAAGACCCCTCTTTGCCTTTCTGAGTTTATCGAGCGAGATCTCGCGTTGTTCTCGCGAGATTTTTTCGAGTTTTTGAGAATTTTTCAGTGGAAAGGTAGCCAAACTACTAACGGCTACCATTCCACAGAAAAATTTTGAAATATGAAATGTTGAGTATAAGTTTGAATTCGCCAGCTAGAGACAGTCGCAATAGACTGCTACTGTCGCAGTCACATCTTTATAATGAGAATATTGTCACAGTCGTGACTTTATTATGGAAAATTGTCGCAGCTGTTACTTTAAAATTTGTCGCGTTGGCGATTTTAAAAGTCGCGTCTTTGAAGCAGCCCATGACACGTGTGTCATAATTTTATATGGTCTCCAGGCCAAAAAAGGTTGGGCATCGCTGGCATAAATGGATACAGCATTTTAATTGGTAATGCCACAAATGCAAATGGATTTTGCCAATATTCCCCTTTATGTGGGGGTTTCCCTCCTCTAGTGCATAAATGAGTTTATTCAACCAATGGTATGTAAAGCTTCCATTATATTAAACTTTGTTGTTGGCATTGCTCGGTTTTCTACTATTTCCATGCAGAGAATAACAGTGATCATACAGAGAGGGAGAATAGTAATCCAGTAGAGTGGATCTGTATTTAGACATGAATGCAAACTACCTTATTTTGTGGGGCCAAAATAGAAATCTTCATAGACTACAAGAGAAACATCAATAATACAGGTCATTTATATCTGTAATCAGTAAAGCGTAAATTTAGTTAGCTAAGGCGAACACTAACGCTGCACTATAAATGGATCCATTCTCTCAAACACTCTAAAAACAATGAGACCAGGCACTCGACAGCTATGCTACAATTTTTAGATTTACATATTTACTTCTGATATTACTGACTTGAACAATTCTTACTTCTTTTAACACATATTAAATCATAGCTAATTGATTTTGATCAATCACAAACAAACAGATTTTGTCAATGATATTTGTATATCAATTTGACCTGTGTGTAAACCATAATCCCACCCATATGCATTCATCATGTAGCCAGAGTGGAAATACTGAACACAATAAATTGTGGCCTCCATTTCTGTATGTTTAGGAGGAAATACATGGATAAAAATGTTACTTAGAAATATAGAATTAAAGTGCACCTGTTATCAGATAAGCAGTGAACTTACAAGGGGTAAAGTGCTCTTTTTTGTTTAGTATATAAAAAAACCAACAACAAAAAAAAACAACAACAACATTTTGCTGGCACCGGTGCCTTCCTGCAACGGGAGAGTTCAGAGAAATTATTCACATTGCAGCTCCTACATAATCTATTTTATAGCATCGGATTGGTGGTGCCTTGACGGGACCACATGGAGAACTCAAAGTCATCGGGAAGTCTTTGGGAAACAGGGCAGTGGTCAGGGCTGTTGTAAGTCTTCAGATGACAGCTAATAAACATTGAGCTCTGTTAGTTCCTTCTTAAACCTTGAGGGAATTAAAGTGCACCTGTCACTTCAAAACACTAATGCTAATTTAGATTGTACTAATGAAATAAACAGTTTTGTAAATATATATGTATTTAAAAATGTACCTTTATACAGCGTTTCTCTCTGTCATCTTCCCTGTCAGCCCGACTTTTCTTTCCTGGGTCGGGTTGGGCGAGGCTAAATGATGAACATTACAGCTCCTCCAATCAGATCCATTAATTAACGTTCTAGCAGGGATCTGATTGGAGGAGCTGTAATGTCCATCATTTAGCCCAGCCCAACCCGACTCAGAAAGAAAAGTTGGGCTGACAGGGAAGATGACAGAGAAATTCTGTATAAAGGAACATTTTTTTTTATTACATATATATTTAAAAAAAAAAAAATGTTTACTTCAGTAATAAAATTTAAATTAACATTTTTGAGGTGACAGGTGCACTTTAAAGTATTAGCAATAGGTGCACATTAAAGTTACTGTAGAGCTGGCAATTCGTTTAGACTAAGCACGGATGCAAATAATGGTTACCTGTATCTTTCTTCTTGTAATGTTTGAGAAATCAAACTATAGTCTTTTTTGAAATGTACTTTCAGCGTCTCTATGTCTTCGGCTAGCTGAGTCTGTGCATCTTTTATTTCTCTTAGCTCCTCTAGAAACACTGAAAGATTTCCATGGCTATCACTAGTGTTTGTTCTTCCAGTGTCAAACGTCTGGTTGCCGTTGCTGTCTGCAGAACCGGACGTACCACTGGAACACTCATCATCACTTACATATTTGGGTTTAGTGACAATAGTTGCGCTACCACTCAAGTTCCTGGTAGTGTTGTCTGGGTGAAAGTCATCCAGAGTTGTTTTTAGGTGAGCAATGTTATCAGCACTTCCAAATTTGTTACGGATCAGATTTGCAAATTCCCTTGACTTGTTGAACACAAACATTGGTGGTGTTAGTGACACGCCGGGAACACCCATTTTACTGCTCTCTCCTTGACCGGCTGGGCGAATACTAGTTGTCACATCTTTTAAGGAATGTTGCAGGTCCTTTAGGTTATCTTTGGATATATCCTTTGAGCTTTTACTGGCTGACCCATTCTGCTCAATTTCCTTTAGTTTTTTGTGATACTGCTCTAGTTTCTTTTGGAGCTGTGCTATGGAATGGGCAGACTTCTGATTTTTTTTCTCAAATACCTGTTTAATACGTCCGGCCTGCTGCTTGTCAGCACTGTTCACCAACTTTAAATACTCTGCTACATTGCCATCGCGAGCCGTTTGTTCTATCTTGATCTGTTCAGTGACTTTGAGGATCTTTTGTTTCAGACTGTCGGCAGTGAGTTTGACTTTGTGAAAGTCTAGTATGCCATCGGGAATGTCGAAGTTGAGATTTGTATCAGATCCTCCACGTCTGATATTTAGAGGTAGGCTGAGGGTGTTCATATCAGATCTGTCCACCTAAAAGTCAAGAGAATGTTATAAATAAAAAGATCTAATCAGTATTGTTGTAAATATATTGTTACAGCCTAGATTTCAATTACATTGTGTAACATTCTATTATTTCATAAACCTTGTACACAGTAGACTAGTATCTTTTACCTTCAGACTAATAATGTTAGCCAATAACGAATAATTAAATAATGGTTAGGCAATAACCACTGGCTTGTTAAGTTAGCAATCTGTTTTAAAGCAATAACAGGGGAATTCATCAACAGTAGCAATCGTTTATAGTGGTCTAGTAACCCATAGCAACCAATCAGCAGTCAGAATTCTTTAGTACAAGGAAGCAAGAATAATAAAATGTAACTTCTGATTGGTTGTTATGGGTTACTACACCTCTGTTAAGTTTGCCCCTGTTGATGAATTCCCCTATAAGTATATTGGCAATGCATCCACCTTTCTGACCACAGGCATGCAGTTCCCTCTTTGATATGTCTATTTTTTTGTTTTATACCTTTAGGTCTTCTTTAATAGATTCTCAAAATAATGGAAAAATACACTGGCCTTAAGAGAAAACAGAAACTCCTCATGTTTAAATCTTCAACATTTAAAGAAAATTGCTGAAATTGCACTATAGGATAGGATTCCATACAAAGCACAGCTGAGACATGGAACCCGCTCATTGAGGGATTTTATCTGTTCTATCTGTCCTATGTTAATATTTCAACTACAAAACATGAGTGCAATTTCAGCAATTTTATATAAATGTTGAGGATTTCTGCACAAGGAGTTTCTGTTTCTGTTTTCTCTTCAGGCCAGTGCATTTTTCTATTATTTTGAGGATTGTTCGTTAGAGATCCTTGTGGACAAAGAAACATTTGCGGCAGACCTTGAGTTACAGAAGCCTGCACTCGGACAGTTCGATTGATTTTATTGAAGTGACTGCATCCATAGCGCATGCGTTTCCATCCATCACACTCCTTTAATAGTTGTTGATATAAATTGTTTATTTGGGGGACTGCAGTATAATAAGGTAATCTTTCATAAGGCAAAACATCCCATTTAGACCTGACACTAACACATATGATAGCAAAAGGCCTTTTTGCAAACAAAAAAATTAATGAGTAGATGACATTAGATTGTTTGTCCTAACAATCTGAAAAGCCAAATGAAACAGTTTGCTTGTTTGTGGTGAATTAAGGACTGCGAAACCTAAAATTAATGCAGAAACGTCATGCAGTTTTACAACAGAGGAAATATCTAACAATATCTTCTACATAAGCTCATATGTAATTTATACAACAAATCCGGTAATTATGGCTGATCCTTGTGTGATAACTAAATAGAGACTGTTTCTCAACCATTTACCTATAGAATCATGGCTTCTGGAAATATTAAAAGCTCTCCATGGTTTTCCTTACTAACTGAGACAAGGGGATGTTTATGAATGAGAGCCGAGTTATTAAAATGTCAAGCGTTGTACTATATTCTTTAGTTAATTGACTGCTAGGAGGCACAGCTTCATTTGGGGCCTATAAAGTTTTTAAAGGGCAATTATAGGAGAACTATAGTCAAACAATAAAAAAACAACTGTTAAAATACTTACCTTATACTGAGCCGACTGATTACAGTCACAGCATGAGCTGTGCTGTAATTAACTGGCTCTCGATGCTTCCCCTGACGCTTCTTCACAGAGCTGGCTAACTGGCAGCTAATGCCGCAGCCCCTCCCACCCTGTTATACCTCGGGTGTTTCAGGGCTTCATGTTCATTGCAGAGGCCTTCTCCCGATTAAACTCGGAAAAGCTGAAACGGCTTTTCCGAGTTTAATAAAGTTTGCCCCATGTCTCCTTTAACACCCGAAAAGGAATACTGCCATTTGGGTTTAGCATGGCAGTTACTCCACTGTAGTACTAGTAGTTTTGTAAGATGAATTCCTGTTTTTTTATTGGTGCTTTTTGGTTGAAGCCATCTTTTATAATCTTTGCATTCTGGGGAACTTCATAAATTTGTATTAAGTTATATAGATAATGCAGGTTTTTACTAGACAATAAAATATGGTTACAATCACAGGGGGAAAAAAAAATCAGTACAGACAAGGAATTCATATTAAAGATAACAATTCTTGCAAGAACAATGTACTGACTTTACATTCCAAGGATTATACAATTATGTATTCTCTATAACTTCAATGTGCAAAACCGTCCCTGCCTGCAGAGCACAATTTTACCATATGCCAGAAACACATAACTTTAACAGATCACAACAGAGATCAGACCAATGACAAAGGGATACTCTTCACCGTAAGTATTAGTTAACTTTATAGGCATCGTCATACTCTGAAATCACTGTACTTCCTGAACTGCCACATGTAACTTAGGCATTTAGACCCAATTAACAGTGCACTAAGGCCCACAAATTAAAGATCATTCCATAACATAACTGCCTTTTATAGGCTCCCTAAGCACATCTTACAATATACTTTTGGGTCACCAGTGTACTTTAAAGGAACAGTCTGGCCAAAATTTAAAAAAAAAAATACATTTGATTATTTATGATAATTAGCACATTTTAGTAAATTTGATTTATTATCAATTTTTATAAAAATGTTAAAATTCTTACCTGTAAAGAAGTGCTATACAGGAGGCGACTCTACAGCTTCCTAATCAGGAGATCCCTATAAGGAGCGCATTCATTGCTAGCCGCGCTCCTACTGACGCCCTCGCACTGGCATTCCCTAGAAGTCACATGGAGATCGTACAGATCACCAGGGAGGACGCATTGATGTATAGCACTTCTTTACAGGTAAGAATTTTAACATTTTTATAAACATTGATAATAAATCATATTTAATAAAACGTCTTAATTAGCATAAATAATCAAATGTATTTTTTTTTTTTATTTCAGCCGGACTGTTCCTTTAAACTAGTCATTCCCCTTATTAAGGGGTTGTAGAGTCAAATTTATGAGGCACTGAAGGAAACATAATGACTAAAATCAGACAATCAAACACATTTTTACAGAGAAATGCAGTTTCAGGGCAAACACAATGGCCACATATAATAATGGCTATGTTAACAGGAAAAATGGATTTTGTTCTCAGGAAGGACTTGACAATTAGCTGATAAAAAAAAGAAAAGATTAAAGAGGCTATAAGAATTCTTGGCTCCTCTAGTGGTCAGATTATAAATGAATTAAAATCAGATAAAATGAATGAAATCTGGAATTTCTACCAGGCTTGATCTGGCTTTGTATTTCCGGTTTTGCTGATGTCCACAAATACAGAATGGAACAAATAAACAGTGACTGCTATTAAACTGGAATTTTTATACCTATATAATTAACACTCCAAAGGATTATTAGGCTCGGTTCACTCTAGAATATTATGTGCAGCGCATAATACGCTAGTGTGAGAAAAAAAATATGCTCCAGCGTATTTTTCTACTGTACTTACCAGCGACAGTGTGAACGCTCCCTCGGCGTTCAAGGCTCTTCCTATCTGACTGCATTTTGTACGCGGTGTAAGAAGCCGGCACAAAATGCCATGGCCAGCGTTAAGGACGCAGCGTATGCATGTCATATGCTAGTGTGTCCGGAATCAGGTAAGTCCATAGGTTTACACTTTCAGCATATTTTGTTTTTATGGGCGGCGTATGATACGCCGCGCATAAAAACGCCAGTGTGAACAGACTCTTATATAAGGAGAACTAGGTTAGATATGGTAAATGGCAAAACAAACACAATACACATAGGGGAAAATTCAAGATAGTCCGAAGTGAGGTGCGGAGTGTTCGCCTCACTACTGACTAACTGATCTGTGCTCGCTGATATCCTACACGCGGACATCAGTGAGCGCATTAAAGGGATTCCAGTCTCGGCGAGAGCAAAAGAGTTTCCTCGCCGAGACTGGAATCCCTTTAATGCGCTCACTGATGTCCGCGTGCAGGATATCAGCGAGCACAGATCAGTTAGTCAGTAGTGAGGCGAACACTCCGCACCTCACTTCGCACTATCCTGAATTCCCCTCATAGGCTTTTGGATTTTCCTACCTATAATCGGAATTGGAGTTAGCTAGAGTGAAGGCCCATAGGATGGTAGGTTTGCCATATAAGGCAGACCTGGGCACTTGCCAGGTT
>WMED01004298.1:0-20931 GCA_019650415.1 Pipa parva
ACGCGAATTCGCACCATAACGCGACTATTCGGACTTTGATGAATAACCCCCAAAATCTCCAAGAAACAGGACATTTTGATATAAAGGTGTTAACATTGTCACATAGATTTGCTTAAATCTAAATAGTAATTTGGAACAGTACAGAATGTTGAGTCTTCATTCTATTACCTTTTCATAAAATTTTCTGTTCATTTCCAGTTTACCTGATCATTTCTATATACAGAGATTACTAATGAAAATGAATAGAAGGTAGTAATGTTTACATGTATTTGAATTTTACTACAGGATACTAATTCATCAATGCAAAACAGAAAGAAAACATTTGGGGGGTCGTTCATTAAAGTGCCAATTTGCCTAACATAGTGACTTCACATTTGTTCCCGTCACTATGATTAGGAAGATGTGAATTCACTTCTTCTTATTCATGGAGCAGCGGACAGTGACAGACACAGTCGCATGCGTACTGCAGCAATCATTTGCACAATAGTAGGATGAGGAGTCATGCGAAGTGAGGCGAATTCCTCCAGTGAAGGGCAGTGACGTCAGTCTCATCCCACTAACTATATATAAGTGAAAAATATTTATTTTTAGTTGTCACCTTGTGCCTAGTTCATGTTTAATAGTAGACTAATTTAGTCGCAATCATCATTGCTGCTTTTAAATTAATAGTTGCCTTACGCAACACTGGAGCCCTGCCATCAATCCCTTAATTCGCCACTCTGATGTGGCAAAGGCAAACAGGTGTATTCTGAGCAGTACGCCTTTCAGAATCTGCTTCTTCAACAGACTCCATCGCATGTTGAATTGCCGAATTACCTGTGCACGCGCACGCAAAGTGATGCGAAGAACTCCTTAAGTCTTTGACTGGAGGAAGCATCAGAATTGGTTGTAAATTCATCACATTGCAGAGTTTTTTGCATAAGCGGAGTTGGAGGAGTTGCGAAAGGACGCAAATACCGACATTTACGTGACTGTTTGCACTTTAATGAATCATTGACCACCCTTGGACTTTCCAAAAATCATCATAATGCTGATTTAAAGAAGGAACTGGAAAGACAGACATATTTGTTTTGTTAAAATGTGACTGCTCTGAAGTACTGAGGATATAATGTATAGGGAGTTCATAGACACTTATGATCTATGTTTATATTCCATGAGTGGGTAAGTGTTGTGGATAATCCAGCAATCAGGTTTGCATGGTTTGTGAAATATATTTTTTTTATTGGCTTATCAGAAATCCAATCCATGATTGTCTAGGACTGTGTATTGCACAATAATACACATTTATTTTGTGTTTGCTGTTATGTCAAGAATATCTAATATATATACTGTATATATATATACTATATATATATGAACACTTTTAAGAGCATCATCAATTCTAAGGGGCATATTTATTGAATTGCAAATTGTCCCATAGATGTGTGATTTTGCAACAACTAGACACTAACGAAATTTATCAAAATCGGTAAAATTACCAATATCGTGATATTGAACGGGTTTTTACCGATATTGCGATTTCTAAATTTTACTGATATCAATATCGCGGTATCGCAATTTCAGCCATTCTGCCATTGAAATCAATGGTTCAGCTAAAATTCAATTTTGCGATATCGGTAGTATCGATATCGCGATATCGGTAAAATTCCGATATCGATGATACCAATATCGTGATATCGGTAAAAACCCGTTCGATATTGCGATATTGATGCTATCGCTTTTAATAAATTTCGCCCTCATTGTGAATATGCAGTAGGAATCATTGTTTTCTGTGATGAGGAAAATTCTTGTACAGTTCGCGACAGTGCAGCGATCACATACTTTGTGGAAAATTCAGCATAGCAATAAAAAACTACAGTTACTTGTGTGAAATGCCTTATTTTTTTGTGGATTGTGCTCGTGTCATATCCATATAACGGATGTTGTTTGGCAAATATGCCCCTTTGGTGTTATTTTCTCTATATCCCAGCATCTTTCTCAGATTGTTTTTTCTTTAGTGTTATGGCTGCTCTCCTTTTATATTGTCCTATGCCCATATGTATTACTGAACATGAATTAAAAAAAAAAGATGAGTTTTGCAATACTTGGTGATACCTTTTTTATTGGACTAGTCAGTTTAGGTAGACAATCTTTCAACAGGTCTGTCCACCCTTTATCAAGTCTCAAGCAATGAACATGAATACATATGTAAAGAGACACACAACCTACAAAATAATTTGGCATTGGGACTGGCTTTTTTAGACACTATTTAATAAATACTAGCCTCAAATGTATTCATATACAGTTGTGCCATATAATTAAATTAAATGTATTTTACAGATCTTCTTTCTATGATTAAAAAGTATGGACATTTTCATGGGAAAGATTTGTTTTTCCCTTACAAAGCGGACTGCTGTTTAAAGCCTTGCAGGAGCACATATCTGCAAAAATTGCATGCTGCTTATCTGCCAATACCTGTTACTCACAGGACCCTGACATTTTCCAGATATCCCTGAAGGGAGAGGAACACCTGATTCCACTTAAAAATGAAATCTCTCTCAACTCCATACCAACACCTCACCCTTGAAAGCAGAGAGTGCCGAAGAGAACAAGGATGTAATTAGCTCGGGAAAACTACCCAGAACTTCCGTCAAACTCCAAACTGATTTCATGATTGTATTTTGATGCTAGCACAGAACCAAATTTCAACAAACACAATGTATAGGAAGCTTAGAAGAGAGGAATTACCTATCCCTTAGGAGATTTATTCACTTCCCTTTGAAGTTTTCAGTATGTAACATTTCATGAACTTAAATTTGTTTGCAAAAACAGTATACATTTTTCATGACAACTATGTGAATTATCTTTGATAAATATGTCTCAATATTAATTAGTCTGTAATCTGCATTGTTAACTTATGTACACCCCGATCAAAATTATATATCGTCATAAACAATAAATACATTTTGTGTTTAAAAATCTATAGTGTGCAATATATATCTAAAGGCTCACTGTAGTAAATACACAAGCCATTGTTATTATTATACAGAAAATTCAAAATGTATATATTGATCAAAAAGGTACAGTTGGAAAGGCAACATGAAAAATATAGAAATGCAAAAGGTATTCTGAACAGAACATTATTGAAATGGTACCAGTAAGCCACTTCCATATCAGCTAGTTATATAAGAAAATAAGTTTTATCCATTCCTATCAACTGTTAGACTTCCAATGTCAAGCAACTGTGCTAATTATTATCTTGTTTCACACTGAACAGATAAGTGCTGTGGAGCTCATTAAGATCTTATCTCAATCCATTATATTTGATTGCTTTGGTTGGGATTGTATGTCACCATAATCATGGCCTATGTCATGCTAGGACTGTCAATCGCAGAGGGCAATTCGTGTCCCATTGTTAGGTGATGTGGTTCACAATAAGCTGTGTACTCAAATCACTTGGATTGTCTGGGAGACTCTCCAGTAATCTTCAGATTGTTATGGGACAGGAAAGTCCCTTATTGTAGGCCCCAGAGTTTCACTTCAATATAAAGGGAAATCCAAAATATGTTACCAAGTTATACATAGGGCTTAACCCATTTATTAATACAAAAATCACACAACTTTTATGGGTATCAGCACCATTTATCACTTGAAAATATTAAAACAGTTAAGTTTACTTTGAACATCTTATTGTTTGAACGCGTGTAGTTAATGTCACACAATATCAGTTACCATCATGCAAGCATGCGGTGGTGTTTCTAGAGGCCCATGAATACAGTGCAGAATGATGTAGGCTCTGCCCTCTAAAACACTGATTCACCTTTACACAAAAGTCCATACATGCTCTCTGCAGAATACTAAAATTACCACATCAAAACGACACAAAAATACAGAATAAAACTGCTTTTGGTTTAATAACTGTATTAATGAATTTATAATTTGCTATTTCACTTAAAGGCGTTCATCTTGGTTTAATCTACACTCTTGTACTTGTATTGTTTCAAAGTGCTCTACCGACAGAAAAAGTTGAAAGTTAAATACCATACTGTATTTCTAAGCTGAAGGTGAAGGTTACTTTACTATATTTTTGTATTATGGATATATTGGTAGACATAGTATCTGCAAATAGTCTTCGGCCTTTAATGTTTTTTTGTTTTTGTTTCTAAATTATGTTACTTGTTTGCTCTGCAGTACAAACATAGATACTTGTTTGACCCCCTTTCTACTGGTGCTTACTGTCAGTGTACTTTACACATCCATACAGCTCTTTCTGTCCAGCTTTACTTAATGCACACTTTTTGCTATGATCACTGACCCTAAATATTTAAATATATAGTATGTCATTATGTATAATATGGATTTTGCTAATGACCTCGAAGTCCTAATTTATCTAAAGTTATTTATTCTATTACACATTTTGTAAAAAAGAAATACCTTGATAAAAATCTTTTCTGTAAAATGCTTCCAGACTGATAGTGCCAGCTGGAGTAAATTCAGAAATTCTATATAGTTAGGAACTGCAAATTTAAAAATTCTGTACTGTTAGAGACTACATAAATACTATATAGTTCCAAACCTTCTTTCTATTTATGTCCACTGAATTGCTGCTGGAAAATAGACAAGAGTTAACCTTTAATCTAGTTATTCTCCCTTTCCAATGAGGAGCTTTCTAACTTTTCTCTATAAATCTTCACCATATTGATCACTGTGTTCTGACAACATCACAGAAGTTTAAGTGAGTGGAAAATAATTTTATAAACTATGAGACAAGTTAAGTTTCCCTCACTTTGTTTTGTATATATAAATATCAGTTTGTGTTCTTAGGCTGACATGGTCCAGCCAGTGTCTAGACCCATTTCTCTCTGCCAAACATTAAAAGCATTAAACCCAATGCTGATAATGCTCTAAAATAGTCATACATGTAGTGAGTGTTAATTTTTTTTTTTTACAGCATTGTATATACACCATTTATGAATGCTTATATCTTTTAGAAAGGGTGTAAGTGGTGATAAAGGCAGAGCTGGGCTTCATCAGCTCTCATTTTGATGTTCACTTAGTCCTTTAATGTATCAGGTGTCAGCAGTCTGGAGAAGATAGAATCCAGATGACAGGCTCACTCCGCTGAGGAAAGATAAGGTGGAAGAGACATCATTAAACAATATCTTGTTTTTCATGGTAACATAAAAATGCCAGTACAGTTACTCGAAATACCCTTGTGGCTCAAAGGATAAAAAACTCTTGTCAGAACTCTAGAAGAGAATGTTTTATAAAAAGAAAACATACATTTCCTCACTTGGCCCATTTTTCCCACTGATTTTAGATTTGTGTCAACAGACCAACGGCTTCTTGCACAACCGTCCTTTCTGTCTTTCATTTTTCGCTGATTTCATTTTTCTTGATACATCACAAAATAACATTTCTAATATTTCTTCTCTGTTTGCCTCTTATTCCAGCTCATTGTTTTGTTGTTCTAACACTATTCATCATTATCCCCAATGTCATTTACTCTATGTTAATGCATTATGCAGTAGTTCCAGAACATTTTGTGGGTGATAGAGAAAATTCCTTCTTTAAAAATAATTCGGAATTCAGATTCAGAAAAAAAAACAATGCACAAGTCTGAAATCAATCTAGCATTTTGTAAAGCTGAACTAAACTGGGGAGTCCCCAAATGGAGTTATGCAGAATATTATATAATATATGCAGTTATGCAGTTTTATACAATATACGGTATATTACATTTTCAGTGACATTCTACTGCTTGAGATCTATTCAGGCCTCTCCAGCCAGCAATACTGAATATATAATCAGTGAAAAGTTTTCAGAGAAGGCTTTCGGATAAAAGGATTTTTATCATGCATAGCACTTGTGTATTTAAAGCTCTGGATCTAAAACTGTTTGTAGAATATCCCAGTCATAAAGTGAAGCAGGAAGGTGTGGATTTGCCAGAATGGAAGAAGGAAATGTCTTCTGAACAAAACAAAAAAGATATATTGCTCCCTCAGTATTCATAATGAGGTGAGTGAAGGTTATGGCTTTTAACTTAGAAAACACAGTGCATGCCTTTTAAACTTAAAGCCTGCTTCTTTTTACCAAATAAGGTTAATAAGAAGCTTAGGGTGGGATGAGCTGTAGCCACCATCAGGTTCTCCACTGAATAAGTGATAAAGGGCAATCCTTCTTAAAATAAGAGATACTCGTATTGTCTCTGCTAAACAGATAATATTTTCACTCAAAACCAGAAGCAAAAGTATAACCAGTGGTCATAAGGAAGTAGGTGTAGATTTGCAAATCAATTATTTTATACCTATATCTCCTTTTTCCCCAAAAAGACACTTTAGTTTCATAGTTTGTACAAAACATGTATAATTTGTGTAATATGATCACAGCAATGTTATTTGTATTGTTTTGTGCTTGTTTTTCCATTTTGCTGGTTGCGGCCATCTTTATCTGTTAATTAAACAGACCACCTCATCTTTAATTTTTTGTGAGGTACGTTGGGTCTCACTATCACATTATTTGATTATTGATGATATGGCACCATAGAGTGCCTATATCTCTTTTTTGCGCTTCGTTTATAGATGAAAAATCTTTTTGGACTGGATCAACGTTTGTGGGGAGTGAGAGAATAACTCCTTTCTTTCCAAGAGGAGCAGCACACTTATTTTAAAGGATTGGACTTTTATTTAGAACACTATATACAGCGCTAGCACTGATTTATTGTTTTGTTAATTAAACAAGCCTTCAATCTATCTATTGTTTTCTTTGGAAATTTAGATAATACATATTCATGAAGTGCCCCAGAAAGTTCAATTTAGAAAGTTCAGTTTATAAAAGATGGCTGTCACCATCAGTGGGAAGAACAAGACAAGACAAAAAATTTCAGGAATTCAGGTTCAATAAGATGATAATGTTATAAAAAATAAATATAAATCCAGTCCAAAAGTACCTCTCAGTCCCGTATTATCAGTGAGTTCCCATTTTTTTCATCTAGTAAGTGTGGGACTACCTTGAAAGTGAGTGGTCTGGCAAAGATCTGTAAATGATGGCAGCTCCCTACTGAAGATTCACAATGGGTGCTGGGAACATAGCATCCATATTGAAAATGCCAAGCACATATACTGTACATCTTACATTAATTTTCTGCAAACATGAACAACCCTGATTGTGACTGGTTATGGTTCATCTTGAAAACTTTATTGGGGCATTACTGACTTTACTTTAAAAATACAGTTTTTACTTTCTGACACATTCAATGCATATAAACACACAGTTGCAATAGACTTTTACTGTCGCAGTCATGTCTTTATAGTGAGACTATTGTTGCAGTCACAACTTTATTATGGAAAGTTGTCACTTTTGCAACTTTAAAAATTGTTGCGGTCACAACTTTACAATGGGTAAATTTTCATGGTCTTGGATTTGCTATGGGAATCCACTGTTTGAGAATTCGACAGTCGAATTCAAACCTTAGTGAATATAACCCCCTTAGTCACAACATATACTCATTTGTAGATAGAACCCATAGTTAAGGTCTTCTTTTGTCTTTATATCACAAACAATTCTTTTCAGCCCTGTGTTAATATTTCAAAACAGACATGACTACAAATCCCATGTTTCTGTGACTTATTTACTCATTAGAAGGGTACAGTGGCAGTTTAAGGAATGCAGAGGCAA
Source organism: Pipa parva (assembly GCA_019650415.1). Taxonomy (NCBI): domain Eukaryota; kingdom Metazoa; phylum Chordata; class Amphibia; order Anura; family Pipidae; genus Pipa; species Pipa parva. Next base: position 7,657 of record WMED01004298.1, read on the forward strand.
TTAAGAGAAGTGGCTTGGAGAAGCGGAAATATCAGCACAGGAGTGATAATTGCTCTAAGTTATAAATGGATTGTTCTGATGTCAGAACTAGCCATTTATAAGGTTATAATTTACCAGAAGTTCCATGCACTTCCTCTGTGTACTGTTATTATAAATGCAATATTTAATGGCACCCCCCCCCAAAAAAAGCCACTTGAAATACAGGTTTTTACCAATTTTAGTGGGTTAATTTTCAATTAAGCTTCACTTCAGTTTTGATGTTTATAAATAATGATAAGGTAAAAACAAATCACCACTTTGGCAAAACTTACACATAACTAGCAAAAATGGAAGGAAAGAAAGTACCAATAGTGAAAAAAAACAGCAGTAACTAAAAATGGGCATAATATTACAAAACTATATGTAAGCAAAAAAACAGAAAGCAAACAGATCAGAACATGGTTTGCCCCTTTATAAAAATGCCTCAGTGTGTTTGTTTTTTTTGTCTGCTAAACAGAAATGCTAGTATGCATTACAAGCTTTGTGTTTCCTCCCAGCCAGGTCTCTTGACAAGCTCTATAACTTTGTTGACTGCTCTGGACTCCATCTGATTTTTGGACTTAATGCTCTTCGGCGAAACTCAGATAATTCTTGGAACAGCTCCAGTGTGCTCAGCTTGCTAAAATACAGTGCCAGCAAAAAGTACAACATTTCATGGGAGCTAGGAAATGGTGAGTAGCAGTAATGTTTAGTTGTTTAGGATGGTTAGCCCATTACTGTTTAGCACTCGAGCTTTCCTGAAAAGTGGTACCTGATGGCTTCATCTGCTGAACTGATTAGTATTAGTGTTTATGGTAAACAGCTGCCATTGCAGAAACTAGAAAATACAATTAGTTGGCAAAATGCAAAGCAGTTTTTGGGAGAAAACTTTGTTTCCTCTTCTTGTTTGCCTTGATGCCTACATTATTGGAATAAAGCCTGTCATTCTGTGCTGGCCAGTGGATTTTAAGCAATAAGATTGCATATTGAGATGATATGGTAATGATATGTTATGGTAAGAAGCAGAGCTGCTGATGAATCTAGCACAGTTTACTTGTATGTTTTCTTAGAGGGCAAGGGTTACAGGAAATAACAGATAAGCTTCAAGGACAGTAACACCAAAACTGAAAGTGCCTCTAATGTAGTTAAAGTTACTGTATGTTCAATTCTAAATTGTGTTTGTAAATGATGATATTTAGCTATATAACTTTACAAATTGTCTTTGAATATGTGTAATCTAAAGGAGCAGAGAAACCAATGGGACTGAGTGAGGTCTGTTTCACAAACACTTACAGTATGGCTACGCTCAGTGAAGATAAAAACAGACAAAAATCAATATGGATTCATCTTTAAAAATAATATTTTATACAAGTGCTGTATTTAAATAACTACTATGCCAGTCCAAATGGGATATTTTGTCTTGTCACTGGTTCTTTAGAGAAGCAATATTTCCTCCAAAGTTATATGTATACATTATCTCTTTATACTGAATTATCCATGTTTGTAACTGAGCATTTTTTAATAGATATTCTACAATCATTTTATGAAACTTCTTTAATAAGGCGCTACTTTAAGACTCTTATATTAAAGTTTCAAGGAAACCTGCCATGAACAAAAAGCAAAGGCATTGACTTGAAACCATCAAGAGTTAAAAAATCAGTAAAACCCTATAATCAAGAAATCAATATGGAACAAATATAAAATAATAAAGTAGTTGCACCTGTTAGGGGAGAATGAAATAGAACATTCAAAGAATCCTACACTTTCTATTCTTCAGTGAAGCACTGAGAGTAATGCATATTTGGAAGCTATGAAGTGAATGAGACGTACTGTATATGATGTGGCAGTTTAAAGTAAAAATACACAGCAGTTCTCCAAGGATATTCAGCACATTTATTAGCATTGTGCAAGCAAAGGACAACATTTCTAAAGGCTCTCATGCTCAGATACCTTAAGAAATAATCAATTTCTGAAGAATACAACATTTCTATATAGAGCTTGAAGAAGGTGGAGCACTCTTGCAAAACATGTAAAAGGTTTTTATTTAGAGCACATATGGTGGCTGGTCCTTGGTAGCACAACAATACTTGCCATAGGGAGGGATTTGTCAAAGTGTACAGTCGTGCATTTGAAGAGTTGGGTGAGATGTGCTGACTATATATAGCACTGGTTATTTTTTATTTTTATCATATTACTGTGTTAGTCACCTAAATGGCTGCTGTCAGAATATATACATACAATAAATCTCCTAATTCTTCAAATATAATAATTGTGCTGAAGGACCATAAAGAGAAGGAAGACATATTGTGGGCAGAGGGATGATTGGAGTGTTATTTGTGTAGTTTTAGAGACCTTTTTCAATGTAGCAATATGATTTGAGGAGGTGGTCATTTGGGACAAGTTTCCTTTAAGATACTTTGTGGCACTGCCTTAAATTGCGTTGTTGAATTTCAGTTTTCTTTTTGGCTAGAAGATTCATAACTTATTCAGTCAGCGTGCAGTGATTCTTGTTTACAATAATATATGTCTCCACTCTTTATTTTCTGCTCTGTGGTTCAATCATTGCTTGTATGTCATCAGACGTAAGTGAAATGCATTCTGTCTGAGGATTTGCTATATGTTTCTCTTCTAAATGTATGTATCATTTTATTTATAAAGCACCACAAATACACAGCGCTGTACAGTTCAGAATAAAAATAAATTACAGACATGGGAAAATTGCATTAAACAATACAGTATAAGATCACAAGGATACATCACTTTAAGTGCTATGTTGAGATTGACACAAGAGGTCCCTGCCCCGGAGAGCTTACAGTCTAAATGGGAGGAAGACTTACATACACAGATAGACGGGTAATGAGCTGTGACATTAATGACGTGTAAAAGAGAGCTGCATTGCGGGAATGGTTTACTCTATGCCGTTTACAATCTACTATACTTATGAAATGGTTCATGTTAAAACTTATTTTATCCCAATGAAAGCACTTACACTGGAATTCACCTACAGGGGCAATCATTTCCGAGGTCTTGTAACCCATAGCAAAAGTTAGTGTTTACTGCTATAGGTGAACTAGAATGATAAAATTGAACCTTTTTATTGGTTGTTATGGTTTACTAGACTTTTGTAAAGATGCCAAATATCTTGTTTATATAATAAATTAAGTGTCAAATGAGGAAAATGGTATTAAAAGTGGTAGCACTTTAATTGTACCGCATAACATATTCTTAAATGAGCACCTTTAGTAAACTCAATTTGTTTATTTACTGGATCTATATATACATTAAAAAGATCCTTTTGACTGTGTTTATAAAATGCATATCCAAGTGAAGCTCTTACTAATGGAAAAGAATTTGTGAGTTTCTTGAAATATCACCTTGAAACTTGTCAGGTTAATTCACTTCACACCCAGAGAGCAGGAGAGGTTAAAGAGAGAGAGGCAATTTCAGCCTGGTGTTCTTCATTTAAGCAAAAGAAATCTGGTGCTTGAAAACCAAGAAAAATAAGCATTCCTGTGCAGGAACTAACTTGCCACACCTGTTATAATGAACGCATCCTTCCTGCACAACGACTTCATTTATTTTTATATCTACAGTTTATTTTCACAAATAAACAAGAGAGTAAAACATTTTGTAGTGCAGGCTTTTTAGTGTATATCAAAAACCAAAGGTTATGATATCATTTCACTTTACTCTCATATTTATGTATGGGAAGAAGTTAGGAACACAGCTGTCGATTGCTGTTATTATTGTTATGGCACGTTTTGCTGCTGCACTAATCCATTGTACTTTTTAAAAAAAATATACAACACCATTTTCATGTTTCTACTAGAGGCAACATTTAACTAATGACTTTAACTTGGACAAAATAATTTAGCATATGTTATTTTGCAGGGTTCAGAGCCATTTATTTGGAAGAGGACAATTGGTGTAGACCAGTGGTGGCAAACCTTTTCGGCACTGAATGCCGATGTTGACATCACTCATCAGCTCCTGCCCCTGAAGTGCTGCACTGATGAGTGACTTCATTGCACCATTGTCGGGGTAGAGCTCAGGCTGCGGCTATCCTACTTAGGTTCTCCCTGCAAGCAATTGCTCTTTCAGTGTAGGCTGAAGATCTGACCTAGTTCTGGGTCCCTGTCTCTTGGTTCTGCAATCCCAGTCCTCCCCACTAACCTTATTAAGTCTCTGGTAAACTGGCCAATTGCAAATGAGGGTCAGTGCCAGGAAGAAATAGTGCTGTCCTGCTGTTCCCCCATGGTATATTGGGAGGTATACACATGTAAAGGAGGACAAAAGATCCAGGCTTCTCAGCTGAATAAATATTTAAGTGATCAGGTACTTTGTAGAGTGAAGAACAGCATTACATTTTAAAGTGACAGCATCATTCCTTGCTTCCCCCCTGAAACTTAATGTTGTTCCTTGGTCTGCTATAAATGGGCCTGCTTCTTCAAAATGTTTTCAGGTTAAGTCTTGTGGATCTTTTATTTGCTCATATCTAAGCACACCAATATTCTCTGTACTTCCATGGATCCAGCTGGGAGCATATCTGTTTAAGCACACATAAGGGAAATACCTCTAGTGAACCAAACGTAAATTCTAGTATTTAAAATGTCATTTTTGTCACAATACATGAAAGCCAATAGCCACTTTGTAAAATATGTTTATATTCAGTTAGGTTTTGGGGTTAACGAGGTTATGATTCTCTTACCCACTAATTATCCAAAGACTGAGTGAAATATAAAGAAAATGAAAACAAAAACAGGGGTAGAAAGAGCAATGTTAACCTAAAATTAAATCAGCATGTAATGCCAACTCCTATATGTTGCCCCAGTCTGTATTCTATATTCTTTTCACTAGAACACAATTCAACACCGTCAGAAGGATACAAAACTGCTGGATAGGCTTATAATGGTGCAAAGCCCTCAATCTACTTTTCTCCTATAATGTAGAGTCTAGTTGGAGAGGCATCGATATACATCCACTAAGTAGTTTTTTGAATGGCATTACTTTCTGCCTTTCTTTGCCAGTCCCACTGGAACTAAAAGGAGGAATGTTACACAGCTAATAAATAGAGGCAGATCCTGATTTATATGGAACTTTCTAATAGTAGTCTATGTTTAACATGCAGAAGTCCATTGGTTCCCATACTCCCAGTCTTTGCTTGCTGGTTTCCAGTATATACCATGAGGGGTCATGGGCCCCCATAATCCTTCTCCAATTTATTTTTTATTTTAGCTGCTCATTTAACTGTTCAGGATAACCTGCTGCTGGTTTGGCTTTTCAACTTTTTTAATACTGATTTTGATGTTGCCCAACAGTTTCCCATAGGAAATAATGGTTTATGGCAGGTCAGGAGTGGTAAGTACATTTGAGAGGTTAAAAACTCATTTAAATGATGATAAGGTGAAATTGGGGAGTTGGTGAGGGATAAGTATCAACGAAATCATGTTATGTCAAAATGTTGCAGTGAAAAAAAAAAAACGTAAATAGGTGAAAAGTTTGGTAAAGCAGATGGATTTTGCCTTTTTGGACCATTTTGTCCTTTATAATTACAATCAACAACATCTTTCTGTATATCACTGCAACAGAAGTAGTCTGTAAAGCAGTCTCAGAAAATAGCTTTTTGTTAAGCAGGACTGATATATCCCTACATAGCTATTGCCACTAGTATTTTTCTATCACGTAAAACTGTCTTCCCAATGTTGGCAACCCTATGTCATGCTATCATAAAATATTATTTATATTAGAAAATTAATCTGAGTCGTAATGTGTCTGTGTTTCTTTGTCCCTAACTACAGTATAGAATCTGCGCTTAGTTCTAACTGGATTTTTCTGTTTGTTGCCCATACTCTATGCAGGGTCTTCCTCTCAAATAATTTGTTTTATTTTACATTTCCCTATATTACTTTTTGCAAAATGATGCTTACATACAACGTACATGCTCAGATAGTAGAAATAGGACATTTCAAGGATACGAGAAGCTTTAATGATATAATTAACTAAAGCAAATGATTTTAAATAACAGCCTATAAAAGATTACCATTAATATCAGTTGTTTTACATTCTTTCACAGAACCCAACAACTACAGGGCACTGAATAACCGTGGCATTAATGGCAGTCAGTTAGGGAAGGATTACATTCAGCTGAAGAACTTGCTGCAATCTATTCGCACATATTCCAGAGCCCAATTGTATGGACCAAATATTGGCCGACCTAAGAAAAATGTCATATACCTTCTTGATAGGTATGTAACTGCTATTGCTGTTTCTCATGGTAAATCAAATGTAATAGCGTGCTATGCAAACCGTTACATCTTAAATGGGATTAACCCGTCTCCTAAATTGTAGAGAGTTAATATTAAAACAGACCAGAAATTATGACAGTTATTTTGGTGTGTATAAATACAAAGCAGATTTATATGTAGTATTTAACGCATGCTGCCCCAATCTTTTGCATACAGATATCAGTTGTGTGCAATTTATGCGCCATATACGGCTTCTCTTTTTATATATTACAAAATGTGAACAATGCTAATATTAGTGCAAGAAAGAGAAGGAGACTCAGGAATTAAATATATTACTATGGTGAGAAAAATATAAAACAAAAGTACACTCTTCTAAAACACATTATATTAATCCAAGTGATAAGGTGAAAATTAGTACCAGGAAGAGACACTTTCACCTTTCTTCATCCACTCATAAAGTACTGTCACAAACTCTGGTGAGTTACTCATTTATTTGTGCCATCCCCAATGTATTGCAGAATATTTTTGGGGTGCTTGCACATGAGAAAGGGCACCGCATCCCTAAACCATTGTGCATTATATTGGTGATGGCGCAAATAAATTAGTAGCTCACCAGATTCTGAAGGTGGGGATATTTAAAAAGCTGAAAAAAAAATTACATTGTAGAAAAAGGCACATAGAAAAACAGTTGCGTGGAAAAAATCCCGACAATAAAATTCTGAATAGACAAATTTTGACACTGAAAATAGTAGCCAGATTAAGAGTGGTAAAAACCCATTCTTCTATATGGGACATGGTTGTGCAAATTATTCTAAGTCCAATAATTTTTCAAGATGAAAAAAAGGCACTGGTATCGAAAATAGTTGCAATGGAAAAGAGGCTAACTTCATTATTGTTTTAACAGGGACAAATATAGAATATTCAATTATGTGTTGATAATGAACAGCTAGTAGCAAGAATAGAGTGCATATAAAATCAGCAGAAAGAACAATAACAGAAATAATAATGAAATCATGTTATTTGTAGCAGAATTAAAACTCGACATAAAAAGAACTAAGTTACTCCAAGTGAGTCTCAAAAAATATACAAGAAAAAAAATGGAGAAGAATTGTAAATGGAAAAAATAAAATAAACTATAACAAAGTTAAAGTGCATGTGTCACCTCAAAACTAAAAACTTTAGGTTGAACTAATGAAATAAATGTTTTTGTAAATATACATGTATAAATGTACCTTTAAACAGCGTTTCTCTCTGCCATCTTCCCTGTCAGCCTGCCTTTTCTTTCCCGAGTGTCGGGTGGGAGAAGATAAATAATGATTGACATTATAGCTCCTACAATCCGATCCATTAAATCACAATATAGCAGGGATTTGATTGGAGGAGCTATAATGTCAGTCATCATCAACTGACCCAGGAAAGAAAAGGCATGCTGACAGGGAAGATGACAGAAAGAAATGCTGTTTAAAGGTACATTTTTTTAATACATATATCGGTGATGCCCAACCTTTTTCAGCCTGGGGGCCATATAACTTTCCGACATGAGTGTCACGGGCCGCTTCACCAGTGCACAAATGTTGTTATTTTTGTATTGGGTTCTCCTCTCTATTATGATTAATTCCTGTAGTTCATCTGTCTGTCTCCATAGCAAATTATACATAAACACCCTCTATTCCTTAAATATAATCTTTTATTTTTCTTTTCCTCTGCTTTTTCAAGTTGTGCTCTAGGCCTCTGTATTGTCTGGCCTTTTTCTCTGATTTATTGCCTTTTTGCATCAAGTGTTTATTTTTTTTTAATGTAGTGAGATTTTTCACTTACTGTGCTGTATCCACGCTTTCTGCTTTTGGTCCCAGTCTGGTGTATGTTCTGGCTCAGTACAGATTGGGCTGCTTGCTTGCTCGGTCTCCTATCTTGGCTGTTGGTTGTGCTGTATCTGCGCTTTCTCTGTCAGCCGTCTCCTCTGCCTGCACTGCCTTTGGATCCGTTGAGGATCCCCGCGGGTCTGGTGAGCCGGTTTGTAGATGCAGAGTAGCATGGTAAAGGAGCGCATGGTAAAGGTACAGCCAATGGCATTAAGGTTGTTAACAACAGAAATCTGCTAGACTCTAGCAGGGACAGCAGGGAATTACATAAGGGAAAGCTGTCCTAAGATGCAAGTAGAGTGTCAAATCTTTGAGGGGCCAGATAGAACAGTGTCATGGGCCAGATATGGCCCACGGGCCGTAGGTTGGGCATCACTGATACATATATTTACAATACATTTATTTTGTTAGTACAACCTAAATTAATATTAGAGTTTTGAGGTGACAGGTACACTTTAAGAGATGTATAATTCAGTCATCACTTTTTTTAAAATACCAGCTAAATATTCATTATCTTGTTGTTTAAAATATATTGTTTAATTTGTGTTAAAATGTATGGTCTTTGTGTTTATTTAAAAGTACACACACATATTTCGATTAAAACAATAATTTATAATAATTTAAAAAAAAGCTTAAAATAGTCCTAAAATCCTTCTTAAACTCCATCATTCACTTAGGGGTAGTTTATGATTTGCTAAAAACAGGCAACATTTGCGAAAAGACAAAGAGCCTCATTGACTAAAATGCGAATTCACCGGTCATTTTCACTTCACTACAAATCGAGTCACATTGCCAAAATAGTCACAAATTCACTTCTCAGCATTGACTAAGTGGAGAATACGTTTGTTGAACAGGTGGACAGAGGCGAATACTGTCAGATGCGTAATGTGGTGTAGTCAGTCGGATAGAAGTAGGAGGTGAAGTCATGCGGAGTGAGGTGAATTTGACAAGTGAAGGGCAGTGATGTCAGTCTCACCATATCCCACTAACTGTATTCTGTGAATATTCTATTTCTATGTCATCTTGTCCCTTGGTCATGTTGTCATTTAATCACAGTTGCCATTGTCACTTTTGAAAGACTATTGGCCTTACACAACAATGGAACCCTGCCATCAACCCCTCAGTTCATCAGTCTGAAGTGGTGAAGTTAAACAGGTGAATTTGGAGCAGTTCACCTAGTAGTATTTGTACATTCCACTCCTCCGCTTAGTCAATAGTAGAAGTACCTGTACACGCGCACACAAAATGATGCAAAGAGCTATACAAGTCTGCGACATGCGTAGTTTCCCATATTGGTCGGGTAGTCGCCATTTTTCAGAGTTTTCTCAATAAGCAAACATCGGTAATTTTATGAATAGACACAAATTCACACCTCTATGAGACGATTCACACTTTAGTCAATGAGGCTCAAAGTCATTGCACTCAATTACTTATTGCTTATATTGAAGTTAGTTCACTTTACATGCACTTTCAAAAACTAATAGCATAGTCTGTTTTTTGCAACTTAAATTGGGCGAAAGTTATTAAAGCCGAAAAAACTGATCTCTCAACCGATCTTTCAAGTTTATACCGCAAGATCTCAAGTTGATCCTGAGAGATTATTGATCGAGTTTTTCTATCAAACTTTTCGATGGAAAGGTAGCCCTACTTTACATTAGTAATATGGCCACCTTTCCATCGAAAAACTTGATTGAAAAATGCGAGCGATAATCTCATGAGATCAACTCGAGATCTCGCGGAATCAACTCGAAAAGCCAAGATCGGTCTTTTCGACTTTATTAACTATCACCCAAAAAGTGTCCACAATCTTTGTAGACTTTCTTTTGATATATCTCAGCAAACCAGGTCTTTAAAATCCCACCTTTTCTGTCTTCCTACTGTTTCCCATAGCACTTTATCCTCTAAAAATAATTTACTACTTATTCATAAAATGCTAAATGCTCATGTGTAATTTTTACCAATAATAATTTTAATAGTTAAGAACATCATTATTTTTAATGGCTTATTTTTAAACGAGTGGTACAAATATAATAGTGATGTTTTAATGGTTTTTAAACAAATGCAGCATTTTTAGTATAATAGGCTGTTTCAAAAAATAGAATCTGCCAAGAAGATCAGCTTTTTGGAATCAGTATGCAAATCCAACACTGTCAAGCCTTGGGTTCTTCATGGCAATCATAGTGTCTGAGCCAAAGTTAAACTAATTAGCAAAAGCTGCTTTCTAAAAAAAAATATTTTCCTTTCCACATTTCTCCTTTCCTCTACTATGAGAGAGTTCAATGAAAAACATTTGAAAAATAATTATGCTTGAAAAATAAGTAAATAACTCTGCTGAGATGTATGTATACTGTGTGTGTGTGCGTGTGTGTGTTTGTGTGTATGTGTGTGTGTTCATGCATATGTTCAAGTTCTCAAGTATAATCAAGATCAAAATAAACATGGGATGATAATAATGCAGTGAAAATGATATGTGCTTTATCCTCTCTCTGCCCAGTGTCATATTTGCGTATAGTGTTAATTTTGTATAAATCTATTTTATCATATGCTTTTAATGGTTTTTCTAAAAGTATATCTGTATAATAATAAGCTGTTTATCTTGACCTGCTGTGACAGAGCTAGATGTCCAAGGAACAATAGCTATGGTACCATTTATTAACCATTTCTTAGGTTCCAAAGCTTCTGATGCCCTAGGCAATGTTAATGATACTAATTTTTTAATTGTACTCTGCTTCAGTGGGAAGCTGTGGTGGGAGGATATCTCAGTGGCTAGGAGACCTGGCGCCAACCAGGAAACAAGAGATCAGGCGCACACCAGGAAACAAGAGATCAGGCGCACACCAGGAAACAAGAGATCAGGGGCCCACCAGGAAACTAGAGATAAGGGGTCCACCAGGAAACAAGAGATCAGGGGCCCAACAGGAAACAAGAGATCAGAAGCACACCAGGAAACGAGATCAGTGGCCCGCCAGGCAATAAAAGATCAGGGGCCCACTAAGCAAAAAAGTTTGAGTGATCAGCTAAGATGGTTCTCTGTATCTCTCTAAAATAATATGCCATAGGTGACAGCTCCACTTTCATTTAAAAGTGCTTTGTATATGCCTCCTGATACTTATTTGTAGATTACGTTGACCCTGACTGACTGTAGTAAATTAAATGTAACATGTTACAGTTGCAGCTAACTATATATTTCCCTGAATGGTCTCACTTGTCTTTGTTTCTGGTAAGGCATGTAATTTCTCATTTGTAAATCTACATAAAATGTGGAGTTTGGAAAAAATTTACTTTTGCTTTAGCTCTTCTAACATAAATGGTTCTGAATTAGATTACTTGAATTGTGTATTACATTTTTCTCCTTTCAGATACAGGAGACATTTTGTGTTGTGCCCAGTTCATATTCCCTACCAGAGTATTTGTAAATATAGGAATGTAAACCTAATTTTGTTCTGATTTTCTGCCAGGCCAATGTCATCTTTTGTAGGGACAGGTTGAATGCCACATTATTTAGCAATTTTTCAGTGTGGCTTGGAGCTGTGCCAAGGATTGCAGATGCATATAAAACCGAGCAGCTATTTGCGGCGATGTATACATGCTTTAATCACTTAGACAGTCTTTTGTGATTTTCATCAAAAAAGATCAGTTAACATATTAGATATTATAGAGAGTCTGTTAACCTTAGTAGGCATATTCAATGTGACAAGGCTTACTTTGTGCCTCTTTACTTCCCGAGTAAAGTTTGAATACTTTCTGTATGAATAAGCAATCCTGTTTGTATAACAAAAGCACTAACATCTGCAAAACATAAAGTACTTTAGAAAATACAATCATTTTTATGACTGCTATTTTACCAGAAAAGGACAACAGCAGGTTACTGTTGTTTCAGTGTTGTGTTAACACTACAAATTATTGGGGTTAAGTTTTCTGTGCATAAGAATCAGATATGTATTGGGACATGAAGATTACAGAAACTGTGATCTGGATAGAAAATAGACAAATAAAAGCATATTATCTAGAAACAATGTTAAAGTAAACACATAGTCACCCCCCGTTGAGATGAAGGAGATGTGTATTGCTAAATATTCCAGAGCAAAATAAATAGAAGACATATAGGGCTTCTAATCCAGCACACCAGGATGGTATTCACAGGCAATAAGAAATTTTCTGATTGAAAGAATTAGAGTACTGTGAGTAAACAGTATCAAAAAAGAAACGTTGAAAGCCATTTGTGAACTAGGGACCCTGTCATACATGGGGGGATTTGGTAAGCTTGATTACCTTGTTATCCATGAACAAATCCTTTTCAGTCCGCAGTCTTCAGATAGCAAGTGTTTGTGCCCATGTGAGATCCATTACTGTGCTCTGCATCTCTAAGGCATCTACTAAGGATTTTGAGTCTGATATATAAAACTATCATAGTAACATAGCATGCTGAAAAAATCATTAATTCCATCAAGTTCAACCCTTGTTAAACCTTTATGTTGATGCATGGCAATGAGGAGATGCCAATTCAGGGTTACTGGGAAAATGTCTTCCTTAATGTTATATTTAAACACTTTTCAGCTATATGGAATGTACAGTGATCTACACTAGTGTGATTAGATTTCCCTGAACTGCAAATGTTCTGTTGTATCTGAATAGCTAGTAACAGATGAGCTTCCATGGAGTGTGCATTAGAAAGTGCCTGCTTGAGACAAAATAGAAGCCAACTCAGCTTCCCACCCAGATGTGTTAGAGTATTAGTCTCTGAGGATGGTGGCAGACTTCCTCCAACTAGTTACTGATAAAGTCACCAGAATGGAACCATTACGAGAGATCACATAGGATATTTTGTTTTTTAGCAAAGCATAAAAAGTACATTATTGTATGAAACAAAAAAGTCTAGCACTTAACAATGTAAGCTAACTTTTAATGTGTACATGTAAAGCACCTCTGTCTTGTCCAAAGTGTGATTTTGGATAAACCACACTGTTGAACATTCATTTTTTTAGATAATTTGCTAATATATGTGTAATCTACTGCATTAATAACAGCCTCTTAATGCTAACAGTAATAATATGTTTTTGCTACATGAGAGAATATATCAAATTATGTAGCTAAATACAGTATTTAGTATCAATACTAATAGTACCTAGTAGCTACTTTAGTAGCTAAAT
>WMED01004299.1:0-12966 GCA_019650415.1 Pipa parva
ATCACGTGATCGTGTCATCAAGCCAGCTTACTTGTCAATCAAGTAAGCTGACTTCAAAGTACAGCCTCTCAACCCAACTTTCTGCTAGGCTTTCAACAGAAAGTCTGTTTGAGAGGCAGAGTCAACGAGGGATAACTTTTAAAAGGTAAGTATTTTTTAATTAATTTAAATGTCAAAGTTGTTTAGTCTAGCATGCTATGCCAGACTAAACAATGTTATTTTTGGTGAGAGGTGCACTTTAAATTAAGGTATCTCTTAAACATGCGGCATGTATAAGGGAGTTGGAGTTGGGAGTCGGAGTTAGGGGAAATTGAGGAGTCGGAGTTGGGCTTTGGCTTACCGACTCCACAGCCCTGGTAGAAGCAGATGCTGGTTTATCTCCTGCAGCAGAAGTTTTATTCTATGGTGCACTTGTCCTTCAATTCCAGGCAAGAGAAAGCAACAGGGAGGACAGAACTGACCTGCTCCATCAGGCGTAATAGTGCCCAGTTTGACTGCTAGAGGGTAGAGGGTCTCTCTGTAATGTTCCATAGCATGGCCATTTCCTCCACTGCCATCAAAGTACCGTCTTCCACAAAGGATGGAGCCATCTGTCAGGTTGAGCCAGAGATTCTCCCTCAGATCACACATATTGCACTTCCATCCACTGTGTGAAAGAATACAGAGGTTCATAAGAAAATTCACAAAAGATAAGCAGAGGCCTAAAGAAAATTAGTAAACATTTTACCGACTATTTTTATATTGTATAATAATAATAAAAAAGCATTACCCATTCAGCTCTATAGTTTTAAAGGACAACTACACTTTCATAAAAACATTCAGAGGCAGAGGTTCCTTTGCAAAAATGCTCTTCTGCTTGTTATAGGCAGCAGTCTACCTCTTTGTGCTCCAATACACTTCCTATTCCCTCTCTCCTTTGATACAATGAAGGAGGGTGCAGGAATATCTACTAGAGCACCACAGAGACCTGGATATTACCCACAGCAACTAGTGAATGACTTATGGAAAGGTACTGATGCTTCTAGATATTGTGAAAGTGCTGTTATTTAATACTTTTTCCAATCCCTGACTGTACCTATACACCCTAAATGAATGAAGAGGATCCTAAACTAAAGTCTCCTAACAAATCACATTTGTTCATTTAGCCTACATGCCAGCAACATATTAAATCGACAAACTTTCCCTTTCAAGCCACCTACTTGCTTATTTTTACTGCTCCTGCATGCACTATTTCACAAACACATGACAGCCTTAGTAGTAATTCAGCTCCATCTCCTGCTGAGAAAGCTGGTGTCCTGGGCATTCATTAACATATTAATGAGGATCCAACGTTGGCCTTGAGATAACCACACAAGCAGTTCTAAAATATAGCATTACAATCCAAAATGTGCCATTTTGCTGCTTCATAATGTAGTGGTTTAGGCTGGCAGACCCTGTACTTTCAGCATATCAATTGGGGTACATTATTTCTTCTAGCTATCCATGCAATTCTAGATAAGGAAGACTGATATGGAAAGGGAACTTCAGTGAAATGGAAATGCAGGTTGAACCAATTCAATCCTTACCAAGGAGGAATACGGGGTACTCCTTCCAGTTGCTGAAGATTGAAAGCATGTTTTGAGACCTGCCTTACTTCTCCATCCCAAGCTTGAACTTCCTGTTTGCGTGAGGCTGAGTCAGCAGATAGGATTGCATCAATAGCAGAGGACACCTGAGAAAGATCAGCATATAGTTATTCGTAGGAGATCAAATTAGAATATCCTTTTCTCATGGCCCTCCTAGACACAGCTCACCCAACCCACCCGATCCCTGGCCATCTCTGGGAGCTCTGACAGTCCATCTCGTTGAATCTCAAGGAAATCGGGTAGAATAACCAGCTTCACCACCTCCTCATACTCACACTGCTCATCATTCATGTCAAAGCCACCCTCCATTCCTACAGCATGGGAGAGACAAATCAAAATAAGAGGAGAAAAGACCATTATTAGAAACAGAATATATCTAAGATCATCAGGATTAACTTGTCAATAGAAACAAAACCTCTGAACACATCCCATGCTGAAAATCAAACTCCACCATATACTGCATGCCCAGCAATCACAAATATTCCAAACACCATAGCCCCACTTGCAAGATTTGCAACCTACCAATGGCTAAGCGTGTGGGTTTCTTACGTGGAGGGTCTCCAGTACCAGAATTAGATTCATCAGATTTCTGGGGAATATAAACATTACAATGTCACTGCTTAACTCTGAAAAACGGGTTCACAAAAACTAAGGAGAACACACAGAACTGCAGTGATCCACAGGACACACAAGTCAAGAAATATCTTGTACCATTTTAGGGGTCCTCTTCAGATGTAGGAAGGCTCTTTGCCCAGTCTTGTTGTAGTGCCGTTCCACATAGGGTCTCCCAAATCCCAGAAAAGTATTCATGCATATATATAACCCACATTCTGACTCCTACAGCACAAAAAAAAATGCACCATGTATTTCAAAGGAGTTCTGTTTTATTAAAAGAAATGGAAAGTCAAAAACAATTTTTAATTTTTTAGAATATACTGTAATTATTTTTATATTTTCATTATCCTTCTATTACCTAATTTTTATCCTGCTTTTATTTAATTCTGTAGAAATCTTTACCCAGCATGCGGCCTGAATTTGCATCTTCATGTATTCCATTTTCTATGCTTAAGATGGTCATAGGCTTACTGAGCTCTTTGCAATTTCACATGCATGTGCACACAGAACTCAGCTATTCATCAAACCTTTGAGCCTGTTGAAGTAATGAACTCAGCAAGACGTACTGGATTGAATTCAACATTTTTACTTTGCCAGTTCAAAGAAGTGGTGAAGAAAGAGTTGCAATTTGGCATAACGTGATTGTTCATTCAAAAGTGACAATAAAGATGGTAACCAATTGACAACCTGAACTAAGGATATAGTGACACAGAAAGGGATGCATTATACAGTTAGTGGGACATTGTGAGGACGACGTCAGTGAACTTCACTGGTGGAATTTGCATTACTCCGCATACTACTACTGTTTGACTGACTAGGCCACACTATGCAGGAAATCATGCACAATGCTATTCACTTTTTTCATTAAGGGAATCCCACAGTTAGTGACTATGGAGTAGCAAATTTGAGATTAAGGAGCATAGCAACTCAAAGTGACGTGAATTCACTCTGACAGTCGAATTCACTCTCTAATGAATAAGCCCCAAAGTGAGGAGCTAACTGTAAACAGCTGGAACAGTGATTTAACTAAACATGCTCAGAGCTCTGGTTCATGTCATAACAAGGTAAACCTATGTATGTATGTATATTTTATATTATATATCTTATATACATAATTAAAAATATTCTATCATCCTACAACAAAAATGCTTTAAGATGTATTTCAGTCAAATCAATGGGTCCACAATTTATAAGGTATACAAATAAAACATAATGTAAATTGTATAGATGCACAGAGTTTTAAGTCTAGGTTCTCAAACTTCACTGCTGAAGGCACATAAAAGAGGGAGTTGTGCAAGGTCTAAGCTCATTACATCACTTTGGAGACAAGGCTGGAAAAAATGCTATGATTCATACACTCATAACATCCTCCCTCATAGTAGAAAAAGCAACTGGCTGCAGCATGCTGTGCCATAAATTTACTTGTCCTTAAAGGAAGCATCTATCTAAAAGAATTCTGCCTTATACAAGAAACAGCAAACCTGCCACCTAAACCAACCCGCTATTATGAAATAAAAATTAGTGTAGCCCTGACCCTCCTATGGAGATATAGAACAGCAGGTTGGATAATCCATCATGCTTTTTTAGCCACATGTGTTAAACTTAAACTACAATACGTACATGTGCGAGGGATGGATGAAGTAACCAGAACACAGACTTGGCTGCAAAACTTTTAGGGGGTTATTCACTAAAGTCAGAATTGTTGCGTATAGGTGCGAATTCGCCAGATAAAGACAGTCGCAATAGGCTGCTACTGCCACAGTAATATCTTTATAATGAGAAAATTGTCACAATCTTAACTTTGAAAATTTTCACAACTTTACAATGGGGAAATTGTTGTGGATTTGCTATGGGAATCCGCTGTTTGAGTATTCGACAGTCGAATTTGCACCTTAGTGAATAACCCCCTTAATGTGACCACAACATGTTTCGGGGCTACACAGGCCTTTTACACTTGTTAATGGTGCTGTATTTATTATCATTTAGTAAATAAGAAGTAGAGAATCAGGGCGTAGCCACCCAAAATTATGAGAATTAACTTCCACAGTCGTGGAAAAAGTTTTGTAGCTAAGTCTGTGGTCTGTCTACTTCATCCACCCCCATATGTGATTGTACTATTTATTGGTGGAAGCAGAACACCAGGAAGACAACTGAGACTGGAAGGACTGATACAGCCTTACCTATCTACATGTGCACTGGGATGATTACTATGTGTTCATGCACTACAGTTTCAGTGCAATTAGCAGATGTACAGTGTGACAATGCTGAGCGTATGCTTAAAGCAGGATATGCTAATTCTAATGCTATGCTAGGTAGTGCTGATAACTAAAGGGCTGGTAACAAAAAAAAAAGGCAAAAATTAACAGTTGTAAAAAAATGGCTGCAACCAGCAACAAAAAGAACTAAAAGTAATAAAAAGAAAAAATGAGTTATTGAGGTTGCCCAGATGACATAGGAATAACAGTAATGCCCATCCCACCCATGACAATTTTCTTTTTCTGATGACAGTAACAGTATCCCTTTAAAATATAATTCCTAGCATCCTCCATGAGACGCTGACAGGTGTATTTGAAAAGCAGCAGTAGAGTGGGACATTAGACATGTAAGGAGATGATACAGCAGACACTGCAGGGGATACTGGGGGGTACACAGCACCATTACCGGAGTATGGAAGGAGAAGGCGCACTCATCCTTGTGCACTCGGTCCCCAGCCCGCGGGACCCGAATAGTAGGTAATACGGACAACAGAGCATCCTTCACATCAGCCATGACTGCAGCTCCTGGAGAGATATAAGAAGCCGCTTCCGCTTCCGGCGACGTTCTCTAACCTAGCCCAAGTCTCGGTGGTGACTGGACGGACCGGTGGATGTAGCGCGCACGCGCACTAGAGACTAGAAAGACCGACGATAAACTAGTCGAGAAATGAGCGTTGTGCGCATGCGCAGTCAATGACTTCATGACTGCGGCACTGTGAAAAATTGTTATTGCTGGTCAGCCATATTTACTGCAAGTGATTTTAAGTGACAGGAGCAGCCTATTTTCATACACATATGTAGCTTTAATAAAGAGAATGAGGATGTGCCGGCCATTTTGAATAAGGGCATAGGGGCTGATATAATCTGTGTGTAGAGGGAATACAGACAAATAATGTGCTTATTTATTTTGGGATGACAAATGTCGGTAAATTTTATGTGTCAGTCAAAAATAAAAGATAAGCGAAGCTGGTAACTGGGTTTTTCCCTTGGTATGATAATTTGCCAGGCGCGGCTTTGTTCGCAATCGTTCGCTCCAACAGACGCTAATGTGCTACTTCTTATTCAATAAACAGTGACTTCCCTTGGCAAAATAGCAATGGACGCTATTGACACTCGAGGTTACTCACTTAGCTACGAATTCGACAGTCGAATTCCAATATATTCCACTATATTCCAATAGTAAATCCACTACAATTTCCCCATTGTAAAGTCACGACAATTTTTTAAAGTTAATATCGCGACAATTTTTCCATAATAAAGGCACAATTGTGACAATATTCTCATTATAAAGATGCAACTGCGACAGTAGCAGACTATTGCGACTGTTTTTATCATACAAATTTGCACCTATACGCAACAATTCAAACTTCAGTGAATAACCCACACAGACGTAGTCAGTCAGCCAGGAGCAGGATGCGTAATGATCTGAATTTGATTAAGCGAAATTGAAGTGATCCATGATTCTCTTTAACAGACACATTTATCGAGCTTTTTGCTGATTTTTACAGGATAAAAAACAACTTTTTGATGTAAAAACTTGCATCAAAAAATGATTTGCTACATGGCGAAAACAGCATTTTTAAATATGCAATAATTTAAAAAAACACTGTTTCTCCAGCATTAGGCTGTCAAAAAACCTTTTTGCCTTTGATAAATTATAATAAAAGAGAATATACACTATAAATATATCTTTTTTTATTAATGTCAAAATACTATTAATAAGCAGGATTGATTATAAGGACAATGTCACCACTAAGATCCCCACTATTGTCACTGTATTAAAATTGTTTACATTACAAGTAGACACTATATAGGGTAATTCAGGAAAGTGCAAACTCACCTTGCGATGCTTCGCATCAGCTTGTCGAGACTGGTACATGCTCCCTGATCTCCTGCACTCTTTAAAGGTACTTCGGCTCACCTCGCAACCACTCGAGTCGCCTCGCCGAAGTACCTTTAAAGCATTCGCTGATCTCCGAGTGCAGGAGATCAGGGAGCGTGTATTAGTCTCAGCAAGCTGATGTGAAGCATTGCAAGGTGAGCTTGCACTTTCCTGAATTACCCCCTATTTCTAGTTCACGTTGTCACTTGCTATATTTTACTTGTCATTAAATGATAAATAAGCAAAAGTTGTCTTTGGGGACCAGTTCCTTCCTGAAAAATTTTTTGGTGTAATGTCATCAGTTATCCTTAAGATATATAAAAGTGGTATATAGCACACATTTGTGCAGTAAAAACATTATAAACAGAAAAAAGCATGACAATTGTAAGAAAAAATAATGTTTGGCAGAAAAGAATCTAATCATTGGCATCCCTGGATGTAAGTCTAACTAAAAAAAAAGAGAAAGATTACATTGAGATCTAACACAAAAGCTACTCTGCCAAGGTACAAATATGTTAGCTATTGGGGAACTTCTCCCAGCTGCTGCGGCGCCTCAGTCTCCATCTCCACATACAAACAGCTTGTGTATGCTCCTTTAAGTTGAGGCTGCTGGTTGAGCTACTGTGCCGCAGGGGAACCAGTGCCTCAATGAGCCCCACAAAACCCACATTGCCTAGCAGAGCCTTAGATTTTACTAAAGAGCCACAGTTTGCCCCAGAGTCTCCCATTAGTTCCACAAACCCTTATTGGCTAAGCATAACCCCAGTACCTCCACAAAACTAAGATTGTCTGCAAAGTACCCACAATGACCCAACACAACTTTCAGTGTCCCACACAGTCCCTAGTGACCCCATGCAGCCACTAGTGGCCCCACAGAACCAGATTCAGCTTTAGAAGCTAAAACTGCCCATCAGAGCCCCAACATCTGCTTAACAAAATCTACATTTCCAAAATCACAGGTTTGGTAGGTTGCTTGCAGGGAAGTATCTATGGGGGGGCCCAGACACAATAACAATGCTTTGAACCTGGCTGCCTTATGGTTCCCCCAGTTCCAAAGCATGTAGCTGTATGCTAGCCTCTGGCTATACAGGGAATGGCTATGCAGTGCCCCCCTGGAGGCCGTAGCTTTCTATTAGAATGCAATTCTCTGCAAATTTAGTACAATATATATATTTTTTTCTCTCCAATGAATGAATGCCAAGTGTATGATAACAAGTACAACTGGATCTAGATACAGAATTTTTCACTTTTACCTTTGAAACTATTTTATTTGATTTAATACTACAACTCCCAGCATTCTCAAAAAGACAGTTAAACCATTCAGCTCCAGGTAAAATAACACCTTATCTCTTCTCTCTCCCTTTGGTTAACCCACAATGGACTGACATCTACATAAGCCAATAGTTCTCTGCAGATCAACCCACTTCTACTTTTACAAGGAGGTTACTTGCAGAAGGGGGGGCGTCAACTTCCGTAGTTTTAACATATCAAATCTCGCAGGCTGGGCGAATTGATAATAAAGAACCAATCAAATGTGAGTCGTTATGCGTTTTTTTTTTTGTTTTTTTTTAGTAAGGCCGTTTCTAGGGAGAGGGCGGGGTGAGTGTTCAGCCAATCGGCTTCAGGATGCCGTGTGATTGGCTGGAGCGGCCAGTTTGAATGTTGCACAGTAGGCAATTGCTTCAGTTTGTGCTGGAGCCCACGGAAGAACGATCGGTAAGAGGGATCTTAGTAGATATAGTAGGGCATGGCTGATGGAAGTACTGCTGGGTTGGTTATTTATAGGGGTCTGGGTGGGAGAGGGACGGATGGAAGCCATGCTGGGGGCTACATACAGTAATGGATGGGGGTTAATGATATAGAGGGGCTACTGGATGTCTGTGCAGGGGTTAGTGGGTTCCTCAGTGCTGCATGTTACAGTAAAAAAGTCATACAAATGCGTCCAGTGCTTAATTTTACCCCTGTAACCTCCAAGGGAACTCTGGTAATAAAATTCAAAGGGAAAGTCATAGCTCTAAAGTAAAAAGTATAGAAGGTGCATTTCATGTCTGTAGAGGATAGAGGGGAAAATATTGAAGTAAAGATCATGTTTATGGAGGGGACTTATCTCTACTGGGCAAGTGGTAGTAATTACCTGTATTTTGCTTCTGCAGCCTTTGTGCCTTGGTGTGCTATAGGTTTTGCTATGGGGACATCAGAGTCAAAAGTAACAGTAACCCCTTCTCGCCCTCTCCGTAATGCTCGCTTGATGCATGTGAGTGATCCTCGCTCTCCAACATCAGGGATTCCAAGGACACCCATAGAGGTATTTTAAAATCATTTTCTTTATGTATATCTTATATGCAGCAATTCCCTTTTTCCTTCTATTAACTATGTCAATCCATCACATACTTGTATTTCAGAAAAATTATCCATCCATCTTTGTTCATTAAAAGTTGTTTGTTTGGGTTTTTTTTTGTTTGCTTTTGTTTTGTTTTGTTTTTTTATGCTGCCCAATTATGGTATTGCAAAATGTTGCTTTTCCCAATTTCTAGGTTGGGGACTCACCCAGACACACACCCCAGGTTGCTCAGGAGGAGGAAGTCCAAGTCACCCCAATATTTCTTGACCCGCGTTCTCCCACACATGGTATTGTTCGAACACCCCTAAGACCACCAGTGCATGGTAAGTGTTCATGTCTATGTACTGATTATATGTGGGATGTTACATATTGTAAGATATACAGATATGGTATACAATAAAATATTAGTTTGATGGGTATGTTTTAATAAAATCTTATGTAGTTGAATAGATATATAATCTTGTATGAAATTTAATAGATATGTGATTTTGAATTGTAAAACAGTGGAGAATCCCTTTTATATAGCATAAAAGGTTTGAGTGCTGTTTTAAACCAGTTTGTCAGGGTTAAGTGACAATCTCAGGAAACCTCTTTTGTATTTGTAATCAGGATGTCCAGAGAAATGCTTTCTGGTGAATTACATTATGGTTTCATCCGACCATAACACATTTTCCCACTCTGCCAAACACATGTGGGAGAATGTGTTACGGTCGGATGAAACCAAGGTTGAACTTTTTTGGACATAATTCCAAAAGGTATGTTTGGTGCAAAAACAACACTGCTCATCACCAAAAGAACACCACTGGGTTGGTTTCACTCTAACTGATATTGTATTGTACAATATGAATTGTTTTATGCTTCTTGAAGTTGTTGCTTTGGGGCAACTGACTTTGTGTGTGTGTGTATTTCTGTTGTATGTTCTTTTTGATGTGGTGGTTTTTTGAACTGCTCATTTGTGTCTGTAAATAATATCACTTCTTTTATTCAAATGCACTGTTGTGTGCTTTCTTTGTTGACCGTCCCTTAGAGTGCACGTGGAAATATTATTGTTGTTCAGTATTATGCTAAAATTAATATTGTCAATATTAATATTCTTACATTATGATTGGCAACATTTAAATTTTTTTTTCCCCCATCACTTCTTGAAGTAAGAATAAACATTTGCTTCCTGATGACTTTGGCTTTGCAATGATATTCTATTACAGCGGTTCTCAACCTTTTGAGAACCACGACCCCGGCTGTGATGTCGCGGACTGACGTTTCAGGCAAACGTCATCATGTACACGTGTCACGTGGTGAAGTTTTTGGACGATGTCACCCCGCAGGAACTCTTATAAGAAGGGTCCTGCGGGCACTTCCGGGCGCTGCAGCAGTTCTCGACCCCCAGGTTGAGAACTGCTGTTCGATTATATGCCAAAAATTGTATTCCTCAAAAAAGGAATTAAAGGAGAACTAAGCACTCATTAGGTCCAGGTTAGGTTATAAGAAGGGGGGATACTTACCGGTAGGTATATTTGTATTGCTCCAGCACTGCCTCCTGCTCTCTATAGCTTGCTATATCTCTTCTGTATATGACAAGTGCTGCAATCCTCTTCTTATTCCTGTGTGATTCGCTTACATAAACGCCACCATTGTGGGGGACACTGGTATAAAGACGGTCTACTGGTTAATTGGTAGTGTTTGCCCCAAAATTGGGTGTCGGTCACACAACTTGAACTTACTGCTAAAAATCCTGAAAAAATGTATTTTAGCATGCCTTTATTAGCCCCAAAACTAATGTACTTTTACTGAAATACATGACTTAAGCAAATAATTAAATGCTACTCAGCAGGATTACTATGCCATGTCAAAACTTTAATGTTAGAAGAAGTACCTTTTGGGCCTCACTTGGCATAGCATTGTCTCACAAATGAGGCCCAGCTCACAGTTTAAGAATCACTCATTTAGCACTTTTGTTACTGTAATATCTAATGTAATCCTCAAGATGTATGAAGTAGATCCAGATGGGGGGCTATAAAACAGTGTCAATAGGGTTTTGAAAAATAGTATGGTTAAATTGAATGTATTTATCCTGGTTTGAGACTAGACTTTGAACAACTTGTATACAAAGAATGTAGGAAAAATATTAAATGCTGAATGTTTTATTTTTATAGTCTCATGTATTTATTCCTTCCTCTTCCACCTTCTTTAGCTGCCCTGAATAATCTGGCAAAACAGTTAAGTGAGGTGTTTCTGAGAGAAAGCTCTAATACTAAGAGGGATCCAGATATCAGTACTAATGCAGCATATGCTGCTTCTGAGAGGGAAGGAGAAGAGCTTCAATCGGTCCTCACAAATGAAGGAAATACTCATACTCTAAATAATCAAGAGGAGTGTCCAGCAGTTCAAGATGTGGTGAAATGTCCAGAGGCAGAAAAGGAGACCATAAAAGAGTGTTCAGAGATACAGAAGGAGACCATAAAAGATGCGGAGAAGTTTCCAGAGGTAGTGAAGGAGACCATAGAGGCGTGTTCAGAGATACAGAAGAAGATCATAGAGGAGTGTTCAGAGATACAGAAGGAAGATGTAATTAATGATCAAGAGGTGTATTCAGTGATGCCACAGACTGAGGTTGTGAATGGTCAAGAGGAAAGTCCAGTGGTAGCTTCTGTTGAGTCATCAGAGGCAGTGCAAGCTTCTGGACAACAACAGAAGATCCGGGGAAAGTCTCCACACTCATCAGGTTTCTATGGCTTTTTTTTTTTTTCTTTTTGCAATTTCACAAAAAAAAACTGCATATCTGTAGTCAAATTACAGCACTATGCTTGAATTTGTCAGAAGTAAATTGCTTTAATGCCTTGTGCTTGTTGCATTTTTAGAATGTTTTATTGCGGCTTTAACAATTTGTGTTAAAACTTCAATGAAATGCAGTGTGGGATATTGCGTTTACAATGTGTACAAAATTTTTTTTTTTTTTAAGTTTTTATTTTGCTTTTCATTTAAACTGAACAATAGAACAAGAAAACAATTAACAAAAAAATAAACTGATCACATTACTGCATGTCAAGCTTTGCTTTTTCACCATTTTGTTAACCATTTTGTTAACATTACATCAGGTTTGTTTACACATGGGTTGTTTTACATCTTCTAATCACATTTATTCTTTAGTTGCTTTATTACCAACAATGTGTAAATTTAAACAGCTGAATCTTAAGCAGCGTATCCCAGCTACTCTTAATGCTGGAATGCAGCCAAGTGGAAAGACTTGTAGTCAGTGTAATACGGGGTGTGTTTTTTTTGTTTTGTTTTTGTTTGTTTTTTTTATATCAGTTTAATAGTCCATTTATTAAAAACCACCCCTGTGGGCAATTGATGGTTTCTTAACTTTCAAAAATCTCCAGTCTTTAAACTTCCTCCTTTTGTGACTATGAATCTGATGAGACTGGGCTGCCTAAGGCACTATTAGTGGAGGACATAAGTAACTCTTTCTGGAACTGTTGGTAGTGATAGTTTCCCCTTACTGTGTGAGTGTTGCAGTCTATAGTTTTCTGAGACTTGCTGCTTGACTTAAACAAGCTAAAATTCTATTACAGCCTTTGGGAGTTGAATCACTGATCCTTTCCTTTACCTGGTACTTGACTTTGGCCTTCTGTGTTATTCACCAAGTTTCTTTTCCTTCTAGGTGTAAAAAATGTTCGTCAGCGGCCTAGAAAAGCATTGCTTGCTTCCACTTCTGGAAGATCACCTCTCCGAATCCTGCAGGAAGATAACTCTCCCAGTGCTACTACACAAAACAGACAGGTAAATCCACCATTATGCCATATGGGGTTTCTTGTATTAATGATTTAAAGCATGATGTCAAATTAGATTGGAACATTTACGTGCTGTGGATTAGTTTGCAATGAGATGTGGCTTAAAAGAGACCTAAAGGTATAAAATAAGATAGACTTATTAAAAACCTTACCAGTTATATTGGTGAATCGCGACAATCACAGTATGAGTTGTGCTGTAATTAGCCAGTATCCAATGCTTCTTTACAGCACACAGGCTGACAGAGAAACCAGCGCAAAGATCCCCCCATTTATTGCAGGGAGCGTTCTCTTTGGGTCCTCGCAATAAATGTGATGTTTCAACAATTTCAAAATGGAAAAAAAGGTCAACGGCTTGCGTATCGTCCCAGGGTGTACTTTGCCCTTAGTAACTGTGAAAAGAGAATGCTGGACGACCGAATATCCAAAATGTGCTTTAATGTGTTGACTCACATGACAC
>WMED01004300.1:0-20928 GCA_019650415.1 Pipa parva
GGGAATCTGCTGTTTGCAAATTCGACAGTCGAATTCGCACCTTAGTGAATAACCCCCTGAGCCTTTTCCAGATTTTGCTGGACTACTTGCCATATAGAGAAAAAGTTTGCACCTCAGAGTTTACAGCTGGTACAGAAGTAGATGAGACAGGGAAAGGAAAAGCCCTAAGATTGAGCCCATATACACAAAAGAAAGGTGATACTCGAGAGGATGAATACTTGAGGAGACTACTTAGGTCTCTTCTTCAGGCATAGCAAAAAAATTTAAAAATGAGAAATGTATACAGAAACTGGTACAACATGGTACTAGTGGGATACCAGTTTCTCTATAAATGTATACAGAAACTGGTGCAACATGGTACTAGTGGGATACCAGTTTCTCTATAAATGTATACAGAAACTGGTACAACATGGTACTAGTGGGATACCAGTTTCTGTATAAATTTGTCATTCTTAAGTTCTTTGTTCCATGCCTGTAGAAGAGACCTAAGTTGCCTGGAAAGCTTGTATTTACCATGGCAGCCTAATGGGAAGACCTATGATAACATTCAGTCTTAATTGCTAACATTAATAAATGAGACTTACAAGGTAGAATTGGTAGAAAGTTGGCCACAGCTTTATTAAAATTTCATAACCATTAATGTAGTATTCCAGCAGTTGCCACGCAACTGGCATGAATTAAACCAACTTAAGACAGGAGTCTCAGACTATCTGTGCAAAGGGCCAAAGCCATAAGCTGCTGGCACTCACCCATAACAGCCATAACTCACCAATCCAGCCATGTCAGTGCCCATTATAACCAACAAACTGTGACAATATAACATAACAACAGAACATATACATTATATATATATATATATATATATATATATATATATATATATATATATATTTTTTTTTTTTTTTAAACATCTTGAATACCCTTGCTACTTAGATATTCTTTACTTGAGATCGCCTACAATCAGGGAAGGGAGGGTGGGCAACTTGTGCTTCCTCACAGCTCCTCAGACTGACACTACTACAAGGTAAGATTTTTGTTATATATTATCCCACCCCTTGGAGCATAATTGGATCCTGGGAGCATCCTATAGGATAATATTCCCGCTAGGAATATAGGATATCCTGCTTCCCTGGCTGCCACGATCTGTTCCTCCCCCACCCCAGCAAGTGGGGGGGAGGAGGAGGCCAGATAACTTCTATTCAGTTAGCCAAGAAAAGGTATCACCTATACTCTATTTGTCTCTGCTTCTATCTATGGCTAACACTGTGCTAAACTCTACTGTCACTTGTAATGTGTAATGCACTTTTCCCATGTCTGCATTATATTTGTATTGCTGAATTGTACAGCACTGTGTAAATTTGTGGCGCTTTATAAATAAAATTATACATACTCTAAATGTAAAGTCCGGCATACTTATAATGAGCTTATTTATGAAAGTCTGAATGGTCGCATAAAAATCTGAATTTGCTTCCAATTTGAATACTTCTGGCGGTCGCAGACTTACAGAGCTATAGGGAATTAGGCGAGGTGTACTGTGTCACCAATTTAACTTTTTCAGATAAGCTGCCCATTGCCGTCTTGCCAGACTGGACTCCACAACTGTCTTTGTATATGAAATAAATAAAAGGTTAAAAGGAACACTAATAGGATCCTAATGTCGGTATTGGTTAGGGCAGTGTTTCCCAAATGCCGGGTCGCGAAAAAAAAGAACTTTGGGAAACATTGGGTTAGGGTATGCAACTTACATGCTGTTCTCAACTATCTACTTTCATTGATTTTAAATATTCCGAAGAAATAGGAATTCTGTTGCAAAAAGAATTGTGTCCTGCTAGTGATTGACTAAAAACTTAGAATTCATATCCACCCCCTTTTTGCCAGACAGAGAAATGTACATGGTGATGGCTGATCAGGAGAGTGACTAATATGCAGTAATGTGCAGTATAAGCAGATGCATATCAACCTGGAAGTATGTAAATACACATGCATGCCTTTTGCATAGCTGTTCTGCATGATATTAACAGCCTTGAAATATAATGTACAGAATCTAGCTGCTTGCAGCCAGTAAGCAATCTCTACATACTTTCTTTACCTTATTCTCTATCATTGTTCCAGATTTTAGACACACTCCTTTTCCCCCACCATAACCTTGTTGCTCTTGGTAGTTTCTTAAACACCCACGTGCTGTGGCATGTAATGCTGGTCAGATTTTTATTCAAAATACTTTATATTTCCTCCCATTCTATTCCTTTCATCTACAGCTCCTATTTCAGTTGCTTAGAAACAGCAGTTTCAGGAGAAACTGTATCCAGTTGGGGGTAATGACATAGCTACCTAGTGAAAAACAGACTAGCGACACAGAGTACAAAAGCTTGCCAAAGAATGACATGCAGTTTCTAGATGCCTCCCCTTGTTATAATTAGTTTAGATAATGTTCTTGAACTCTAGACATTTAACCTCTTTAATGTAACATATTGCATTGCTATACTGCTCTCCAGTCATTCAAGTTGCCATTCCATCAAATGCTTGCAAAAAATAAAATGTATTTTTATAATCTCGCTGAGCTCTGGTGCCCTGAATTATCTATAAAACATTTATTTTTACATTCTAATAAGACCGTGTTAATAAATATTTGTGAGGCAAGTCCTAGAATTGTCATATGTTTATGATGAAGGGTAGATGAAGGCACAGCTGGCTGGCTAAATAAGGAATGCTAATCAAGATCCATTAATATTAGTCACTACGATGCACTGCCATTTGCCTACACTACAGTAATTTGAATGCATATGAACACTAATGTATGCATATACGTTAAAAATGACTGTCGAATAAAATTATTTAATAACAAAATGGGATAAAAATCTAAGCTGAAATCAGGATGATTTAATATAGATGCACCTACCCTATAGCTTAGTACTTAATTCGTTTTCTGTAGTCACCAATTCAATGCATTAATATATGTACTATGTGTGCATGATTACTGAATGAGCCATGTGGCAAGAAAAGTATCAGTTTGGCAATGCAACAGCTAAAAAAAAAAATCACCAACAAGGCCATATATCCTGAGTTTCCTTTTAGGTAAAAACATCACAGTGGATTCGATCCAATCAGCAACATTAATACTAAACATTTAAGCAAGTTGTAACTGTACAAGTTAAAAGGTGTGGACATCCTTGGCAGAGTTTAACCCTTCCCCAGGTCTGCTGTGTGGAGAAGTGACATGACATTATTGGCTAAAGCCCGAATTGTCTCGTAAAGGTGTGAATTCACCAGCTAAAGGCAGTTGCAGTCGCGGCTTTATAATGAGAATATTGTCGCAGTTGTGACTTTACTATGGAAATATTGTCGCGGTTGTGACTTTACTATGGAAATATTGTCGCTGTTGCAATTTTAAAATTGATACAATGGGAAATTCGTCAGTCGAATTCTTACTTTAGTCAATTTCTTACTTTAGTCAATAACCCCCTTAATGTTATACTTTGTTCTGCCTGGATGGTTTTCAGGTTTTAGGGGGTAATTCAGCAAAGTCCGAACTCACTTCGCGATCCTTCGATTCACCTCGGCAAAATGGTTACACGCTCGCTTCTCTCCTACTCCCAGACATCAATGAACGCTTTAAAGATATTCCAGTTTCAGCGAGGCGACTCGAGTGGTCGTGAGGTGAATCTCAAGGATTCGACTCCAGTACCTTTAAAGCGTTCGGTGATGTCCGCATGTAGGAGAGAAGTGAGCGCGTTACCATTTTGCCAAGGTGGATCGAAGAATTGTGAGGTGTGTTCGGACTTTGCTGAATTACCCCCTTAACTGTACAAATGATCTCCTCCTCAGCTGGAAGTCCATTTCCCTATTCCTTTCTTACTCTATGGAGTTCAGAATTATCTGACTGAATTTAGGTAATGTTGGTCAAATGTGCATGCCCAGCTGAGGTTGGACATCTTCAAGCTAAGATTACCAAATGCAGTATTTACATACTTAGAACTAGTATTATCATGCAAGATCAAGTGTTAATGATTCAGCAAAACCTACATACAATATAAACTACCTAAGGTTCATAGGGGTACCTCTAATCCGATCTATGAAAAGAAGACTTCCCTATCCAATTGTAATATTTTTTTTATTGTCTTTTACAAGACTCTTTACAACACACTTTTAGCTTTGATTCACAGTATTTCCTTTATAAGATCACATATTATTGCTATATGAAAAAGGAACATACGTACATTATTAATAGTTTATATTGGCAAGTGGAGTAGATACTGTCAAAGACTTGATATCAACTAATGAGCATTGTCTTTGAACCCATTAAATTTCACATGACAACTTTAGATTGCTTTACATTACAATTATTTCAAGTTTAGTAAATTTTTTTTTATTGCCAAAAGGACATGTCAGTGGAGGCAGCCATTATACTGAGTTTGCTGTACACTTGACCTGTTTTCCAGCCAGTCTCTTAAGCCCACTTCACTGTTTGAGCCATTTGCAGACTTGGAGTCTAGGGTATTTGAAATCTCCCTAAATAACTGTCATAACTGCAGCTGGTCTAGTAGACAAGTCTATGCACATCAAGTTCTATGCTCAAATTAGCAGGAAGGTGTCCAGCAATGCACCTGACAAATGTCAACAGGTTTGACTTACACATTTCGATTGGTGTCAGGTCGATGAAATAAATAAGATTTCCATACAAAGTTCTTGGATCTTTACTATTCATATACTACTGTTCCAAACACATGAAAACATTGTTTGCCCAAACATGGGATATTATAAAATCTGCTAAAATAAACTGATGATTAAATGACTGCCTAGTCCTAATAGTCGGATGTCACAGGGCTTGTCATGTAAGTACAACAGTTGCCATGGACATCCGTGTCATTGGGATATGAAATTGGGAAATAGTTTTTGCCATATGCTTACAGGAAAAAGTTTTATTCTTTAATAAAGCATCATATCCCTTTTACACTTTATTTACATGGTTATTTTTTATTAGTCCCACATGGATGCCCACCAGACAGCTATCAATACAGTTTACAAGGATGCACTGGGGGGCTGTGAATTAGACACAGTCTGCACTGGTTTATAGTAATGAGTTTAGAAATAAATAGCTGCACAGCATGTGTTTTATACAGCTTATACTACCAAGTTCAGCCCCTTGACCCAGTGGTTTCTCTACAATTTTTTTTTTTATTGTGTTCCCAGTAAACGGGGAGGTCTGGTCACTAAATGCTAAGGACTGCAAATTACTACACACAAAGCATTATAATTATAAATTATAGTTTATTTCACTCTCTTAACTCTAGTTACTATAAAATACCCGTGGGGCTCATTTATGAAAGGCTGAATCGTTTGGTGTGAGTTCAATTCCACATATTTGTGTATTTAGAAAACTCTGTTATGTGGTAAATTTATGGCCAGTTTGACAGCTTACAACAATCACAGACTTACGGAGCACTTCGCACCACTTTACATACGTGTGCACAGGTAATTAGCCTATTCAGCAAGCAACAGAGTCAAAGTCAAAGTTGCGAATTTGACAAGTTGTATTGTGCCGCATTTGTCAGTTTTATGTCACCAAAATTAAGTGGTGAATCAGGGGGCTGATGACAAGGCTGTTACTGTCTGACTCACTGTGCCACACTACACAAGAGATGGCTCTTGGGAATTTTCTGTTTAGTAAATAAAGAGTAGAGAATCAGTGCATAGCAACCCAGATTGATAACAATTCACTTTGACTGTTGAATTCTCATTTTGATAAATAAGTCCCATTTAAAGTCTTGCAGGGTAATATTTATTTTGAGGAACCCCTTCTTTATTGAGCAAATGGTACAGTCTGGGGCTCCATTTCACATAATTCAAAGGGTAGAAGCTCCACTTCTTCCGACAACCTAAAAAGCTGTTAGACCAGACCTACGTGACAGAAATCAGGTGGGATTTTAAGCTCACACAAGTCACTGAAAACAATTTAAAAAACGCGACTTATAGGTAACTTTCAAAGATCTTTAGAGTTATGCAAAAAACCCACAGACGTTAATATCACTTTAACAAACTAATAGAGAGAGAGAGAGACAGGAGATGCCTGTTATTTGCAATTTAAATGATCACTTGGGTAAATGGCTACAACAGCATTGATAACTATCAGTAATTATTTCACTAATGTTGGTTTAATGTTTTCAAATCTTTTCTTGTGTTCCTTCAGTGTTCCAGTTTGCTCCTATGAATCCCTACTATTCTCTTATTTCATCTTTTTTCTCCTTAGTTCTCATTCATTTAATTAGTCTTTTATAATCTTTTGATTGTTTTTTTCTAGGTTGTGCTGTTTAAGAATGTCAGTGTGTTGCCAGTACAGAGAAATCACTTGCAGTGGTTTTTGCCATTTGGGTATGTTATATGTTTTTAATAAAATAGTTCTATTTTGAGGTTAACATTGATTTTTTTTCAGGTGCAAGTCTTTTTATGGGCCATTGACCATGGCAGACCTACTGCTGTTACTATTAAAGGTGTTCTAACATTTTTTTAATGAAGTCTCTGGAGTGCTTAATTAGCTTTTTACTAAATTACTTACATTAGTTTGATCTAGAAGCATCTGAGAATTTATATTCTGCCTGTTCCATTTTTAACAGACAGACACACAGATAGATTAGCTAGATATATAGATAGATTAGATAGACAGATAGATAGGCAGACAGACATATACAGGGGTTGGACAATGAAACTAAATACCTGGTGTTAGACCACAATAATTTATTAGTACATTGACCGTGTATATTGACTCTGTGGAGGTCCCGACAGACAGTTCTGGTGGAAACAGGAGAGTTGAGGTGCACATTTAATTCTGCCGTGATTTGGGCAGCTGTGGATTTATGTTTTTTGGATACAATCCGGGTTAGCACCCGAACATCCCTTTCAGAGCTTCCTCTTGCGTCCACAGTTAATCCTGTTGGATGTGTTTCGTTCTTCTTGGTGGTATGCTGACATTACCGTGGATACCGTGGCTCTTGATACATCACAAAAACTTGCTGTCTTGGTCACAGATGTGCCAGCAAGATGTGCACCAACAATGTGTCCTCATTTGAACTCTGGTATGTCACCCTGTCATCCATAATGTTGTGTGCATTGCAATATTTTGAGCAAAACAGTGCTCTTACCCTGCTAATTGAACCTTCACACTCTGCTCCTACTGATGTAATGTGCAATTAATGATTGGCCCAATAAAGATACTGCAAAGCTAGCTGAAAATAAATTATTTCAGCTGTGCATTGCAAGACTGCAGAGAATCTACAGCATATGTATCAATCTTGTAGTATTCATCATATAAAAAGTGTTTACTTTTAAATCAATGGGAGGCAACCTTTAAATGCAGGAATAGTTTCTTCTGTTTGATTTGAAGAGAATTCAGTATTTCTTTATTCTTGATTAATTTGACTTCAATGTCAGATTTCATTGAAAACTTTATCATGAGTTTATAGTCAGGTTATTTTGTGTTAGTCCCTAATTAGGGCACATCTACAGGAGATAAAGCACACTGAGCATGTGCAGTGTCTACAGTACAGCCAAACATGGAGCCGCCCAGCTGACAACTTCACAGGCATTTATCCTTTGTCTCATAGGGCTACTGTTCATTTGGGTAGGTTCTGCAGTTTTTTTTGCATAAGGTTTTAAGGTCCATAAGGCCTGTAGCTGAAATAATTTCTAGGCTTTAGTTCATTTTAATTTTTTTCAGAGATGCCAAGTGTTGAAATATACTTCTCACCTTAAAATACCAGCAACACCTGAAAAAGTAAAAATCCCAGATGAACTAGCCAGGCAGTTACTCCTACATAGCGCTGGTAAAAATCTTATCTTTGAAATTGAATTTCTAATATTGCATTATTTATAGTTTGTATTTGTTTCTTGTGGTTGCAGCCATTTTTGTCTGACATGTAAATAAACCACGTATAGTCCTATATAGACTATATATAGAATATATAGAACTTTACATAATCAGAAAGCACCATATGCTGCAACCAGCAAAGAGAAAGATGACACAAACTGATGAGAATCCAAACATTTAACTTCAGTGATGCCGTTTTTAGAGGTAAATGACTGTCATTTCTATCCAAACAGCAAAATAATTTTTCTTGTTTTACTGGTCCTTTAATGTTTTTGGTGTAGCGAATGTGACAAACAGAATGAAGCAATGTTAAATGCAGGGAAGTAATCTTGTATGTTTTGGCTCAGTCATTTCATTTGTGATGTGAGTGCACTTCAGCAGGCTTGCATATTAATTTCCAATTTTGGGGTGATAAACACATTTTATATTCATGGAAGAGGTAATGTATGCAGAGTGTGAAAATAATTGAATATAATGAACCATTTTGCATTAAGCTGCAGAGAACAAAAAATGAACATGAAACCATAAAAGTTATTTCTATTCAATATTAGTGAGATGTAAAGGTACAAGATGCAAACAATGAAAAAGCTTCATAAATAGCGATGATATGAGTAACCGACTGCCCTAGGGTTGATGCATGTCCAGTTCTGACCCAGACAGCTCCGTTTTAGCCATTGGTTTCTGGATCAAGGCATGGTGTCCAATTTTCATTGTATTTTAAGACTCTAGTTGCAGCAAGTTGGAATCCCCAGAATCAAGCCTACTGCAGACTTTATAGAGTTTAAGGGGCTGCTATCTCCTCTGATCAGGGATGGCCCAGGATAGACAAGATGAACTCCTGGTACACAGAAACTTACAACTGCCAGGCTTCCCTTGAATGGTGCATGTTGGGAATTGGGGAGGGAGCAAGAAACCATGCTACCACTGCTGCACCTGCTGACTACTGAGAGAGTTTTACTGGGGCTGCTGGTGTACTGCATTGGGCATTATGGGGCCAAGAGAAGAGGTGCAAGCTAGTAGATCACTAAGGGCAGAGATAATATATTCTCATTGTAATATTATCAGTAGAATAACTCCCTGCACCCCTTGCAGATCTCCAGAAGGGCACTGCAGCACAATCTAGCTTTCACTAACACATGATTTCCTGCCCAAACTGCTCATTCCCCAGGAAGTCTTCCACTTTATATAATGAGTATCAATAAACAAACAACTAGATGCCTGGGATTCTTAAACAATAAAATAAAGTGTTTTTCATTACATTTATCCTACCAACCTGCAAATGTACTTACTGTTTTATTCTTTCTGTAGCTCTGCATTTGCTGTATAGTGCCTGATGTTCAGTGGGGGCGGGGGAAGATGTTTGTGTCTGACCTTCCTCTGAATTACTGGGATTGGAATAACTTTGACTGGTCCAGGGGTGTTACCTAGTACACCAGTAAAGTGTCAAATTCTTGTAGGGATCTTTTCCTGGCTGCCAAGCCTGCAGGTACTGTTTGGGTTTTTATTATTGTTAGCTGACTTTAAATAGGAGAGTTGTGTACCAGCTAGAGATGGGTATCTTGCACCCCACCAAGAATCTAGAAAGCCTGAGAATACCTCAGTCAGGGTCTGAATGGTGGGTCAGGTCAGAAAAGTGCTCTTGGTGCTGCTTAGCCTCTGTTTGTTGGATATTTTACACCACATCAGTTAAGGGCTGCATGTGTACTCTAGGTGAGAATCTCTCTTGCTTGGCATCCCTGGTTCCCTATAGACGAATCTGTAAACTATGTTATTGAAAGTTTGTCCCTACAAGGGCAGGTTGTACTGCATGAACTGTACTGCTGAATCTCTATATGCATTAGTTGCAATTATAGTAAATTGTATATTTTTTTAGTGTGTCTTGTAACCCAAGTGCTACTCTGTGTACGACCCTGAAGAGTTTCTGGTGCCCTTTATTCTGTATTGTTGCACAAGTAGTTAGTGTAAACTTATCTATTGGTAAATGGAAGACTGGGTCTAGGCTATTTTTGGTACTGCAGAAAGTGGGTGAAATGATTGAAATGCTTTAATAGTGGTTGCAACTTCAAGGGATCGTGGGTGTTGTAAGCTAACAAGAAGCTCATGCCAAATTAATATTATAGAAGTAAAAATAACACTAGTTCTCCCAGTGTTAACAGTGTAACGCAGAGGGTTACTAGCAATTTCAGCAAGCTCGCACTACTTCTCACAGGGTCTCTTAAACATGTTTAAATTAGTCTGCATTATAGGTAGTACTCAAGCGGTAACAATAACTCTCTTTATGGTTCATATCACTTCTGGAGCTACTAGATGCAAATATGAAAAAGTAAAATATTGTTCCGATCAATAGAGTGAAAAGATTGCTAAACCAGAGTGTTAGAACTTGAATGTAGATGAAACGAAATGAATTAGACCAAGACAAAGTTAATTTAACATTGATTAGGATTCTGTTTGTGTTTTTACAGAATGATACCAATCTATAGACTTAGAACATTTTTGCCAACTGGGCAGTGGATTAAGAGAGCCAGTTTTTGAATTATTACTAAGGAAATACAGATATGTAAATTAAATGGTATGTTAATGTGTTAGTGCAGCATGCACCATTCCCCATTTGATGGGCTTTATGTTTAAGCTAGACATAGTGAATAAGAATAGGCAAGGTTACATTTAAACCATCCAGTCTTTGTGGGATTTCAGTGGAAAGCCAATTTAACTTGGTTTTTCAGTAAGGCAATTGGCTGGTATGAATCATAATTTGGGCTTTTTAAGAATACATCAGGTACATGCTGATTTTGAATACCATGTTGAGTTTTAAAAATGGGTAATCAAGAGAGTTGCTTTAGCAATATTGAGGTTAAATAGGAGGGTCCTATCGGAGTAAGATAACATTACAGGAATCTTTATCTCAATTAAAGAGCAGTAGTTTACTTTGACCCAGTGACCAGAACTTCCATGGGTCTGAGATATAGATATGCTTCCTTGTTTGCAGTGGCATTAAGTGATCTGTGTTCATTTTTATAGTTCTTTACCCTTTTGTAATTCTGGGACTTTTATTTATTTATTTATTTATTTATTTACTATTACCTCGGCACCCAGTAAATGATAAAGAAAAAATCTATCTAAAGTGTGAACTCCTTTTGCTTTTTAAACTGTATCAGGAAATTAAGGACGAATCCAACCGTAGCGCATAAATATGCAGGACCTGTGGTACTGTCCAATGAGAGATTACTATATATTGATACTGTATACTATATTGGTCAATATACTATATTGAATTAAGTGTAGGCAGGCTGGTACAATCCTCCATATAATATTTGCTTTTAAATTAATTGATTTTATTTATTGGGAATACCAGAAGTGAATCAAATCCAGGGCTTCTCAGCATGTTCGCATTTAGTAAATATTGCGAGCAGATCTAGATTGGTCGGAAAGTCATAAATTCCAGGACCTAGGGCGATAGATGAGCCTATCCCTGAAAAAATATTTGTCACCAATATATATTATGGGATGTTCACTAATCTTCTGTGCACCTGGATTGCTTAGAGGTCAGTTTCACAAAAATATTTCTGCTTCTTTGTTACTGATAAGACATTGTATGGGTTAAAGTCTCAAGAAACTGCATGGATCAGTCAAGGCCTGATTCCAAGTCATTTATTACATTTTTGTTTAAGGTCTAATTGAAAAGGATCCATCCCATTTTTTAATTCCAACCAATGTTTCATAGTTTGGGATCTCAATCACTTTACTGTACGTATGGCAAATATATCTATTCTGTGCTAGTGGAGACAGTTTCAGTGAATGCCATCTTTTCACCTAAACTGGCCATGGGTTAAAACTCATTAGATAAATCTATATACTGACCTTGTACTTTCTGATTATGACTCCACTGAAACACCTCTTCACCAAGGTAACCTAATTTATTTTGTCAGGGCTTCTTAAAAAGTACAAGATATTAGTCGCCCTCATCAATATCCATGTAGCATCAATTCATTTATTTAAAGGTTTAGGTTTGTAATAATATACCTAATGCATTGGGATTCCTATGCCACCTTAGTCCTGTCCCATGATTCAGTCCTGTGGCACTAATAACCCATAACCCAAAGTTGCTCATGCAAGTTGTTACCTTTATAATCTTGACCTTCCTTACTTTGCCAGTGGCTCTGCACGTGCTTAGTGTGCACTAGTGATAAATAGTGATCTGGAACCCATCCTATTTCTCTCTCCAGTGTCTTTATCTGTCTAGAGGTATTAATGAGGGATACATTAGTGCAGTGGTCTATAGTCTTTATCAAATGACAATTATGGTTACACAGTCCTAAACAAGATAGAAAATGGAGTGAAAATAGATAGGAAAGGGTTAAACTGAGCATTCTCTACAAAATTAAAAGCAGAAAATATTTGATTGTGAAGTAGATTTCATATGCAGCTAGGTCTACTGAGAAAGGTAAAATTCAGATCATTTTGTCAGTTGTATTATAAGATCTAAGCATTGTTCCATTTTATCTTTTCATCTACACATAAAACAAATGTATGAAACTCATCACAGAGTTCAGCGAGTAAGAAATTGGATGATAGGACAGGGAAAGTGTCTCCAAACAGGTCCCTTTACAGTTTTCCTAATGCAAATGAATACATTGTTTTGTGTATGCTGGTGACTTTTTGTGGCACTGAGACAGAACACTATTTTCCTTGTCATGTAACATATCATTAAACTGTTCAGGTCCCACTCCTCAGCTTTCTGTCATTTTTGTCCTTTTTGTGTTTACATAAACGGTTACACTTGCAGCCATTATGTCACAGATAAACTGACTTGAAGATATCAAAACTAGTACTGTCCAAACTCTGCCTTTATTGCAAATAAGTTTAATACATAGACAGGACTTGCATCAGAAACCATGCCCTCCACAAAGCAAGAAATCATAGTGTCACTATGATTAAGCGCACAGTGCGAAACGCGTAAGAGGTGCTACTTTTCATTTGTTTTAACTTTTGTACCTGCTTTTAAGAATATACATCAATAAAATGATTATTCTTTTACTCCTGGAGTGCTGGAGATTTTTCTTAATATGCAAGAAAACAAATCTGCCTAGTTCTGTTGCTTTTTATGAAATTGTAGATAATACACATTCACGAAGTGTCCCAGATCCCAGAAAGCCCAATTTAGATCCAGCCAGTCAGATGAGAGAGACAGAGACAACACAAACCAATAATAACTGTGAATTCAAATTTCATAAAAAACACGTTTACAAGCAAATAGCAATTTTCTTTTTATGGCAATACTTGTCCTTTAAACAGTAGCTGTAAAACTTTAATTGCACTTGAAGTGGCAGGCACCAGCATTTAAAAGCCGGTGCTCTGTGACAGAGCTGAACAAAAACTGAATCCAGGAGTCTGAGTGCGCATAGAAGTGAAATCTGTGCACAGGGAGTTAAATGACAATCGGTGCAAGTAGTTATGAAGGGAGTCACAGATTCTAGCAACAAAGAAGACAGCAGGCAGCCACAAAGAAAATGACACGAAGCAAAGAAACCTGGTTAAAAAAAGGACTGCGGATCAATTGGAAAGTGATTATTTTGCTTATTTCTCCAAATACTGTTCTTTTTCATTGTAAACGGGAACTAACAAGACTAAAGTGGTTTGAAGAAAATTGTTTTTAACAAAATAAAATAGACACAATTGAAATAGCCTGTTTTTTTTTTTTAGCCTATGTGAATGTTGTGCTCATAAATGATCAATTCAAAATTTCCACAAATATGGTGCAATTAGTTTTTATTTTCCCTAAATGAGGAGCGGAAAAGAAAAGGAGCAGGATGAATTGTGGGAGTAGCTGATGCTTCCTCAGTGTTGCTCATGTTGTTAGTGGCATGATTACAATACGGGAAGTGATGATTCCAGATAGTTAGTTATATATTGGGCTGAACTATATAAATTGACCTAAAACTCCTATTACCGTCTGTTTCAATATGCAAGGGACCTTGATGGCCAAATTGTAAATATTAAGCCGCCTGGTGCTGAACCTCAGGTTCATCATTTGAGATTTAATTTACTGTATTTTATTTTAATTGTCCTTATTGATCTTGCATTGTGCTTTTTTTCTCTTTAAGTTGTAAAGTCTGCCACACAGCTTTTCTTGTTAGGTAGAAAGTAAATTGCAAATTCTGTTTTGTAGCCTGTAGATTTCACGCTGTACAACATCAATTTAGATACGGTAGTTGTACAGATATAGTAATATTTCAGTTTCTGATTTAGAATTGTCTATAGTTAATATTTCTTTTTATCAGCAGTAAGAATTTTCTGGCATGTCATGTGCCTGTGGGTCATATAGATGGCAGCAAAGGGCAGTGTGCCATACTGTTCATATATTGAGAGTGGCTTTAGCATGCCCCTCCTGTGTTCTTTTAGTGTGATGTTACCTCCACTATATAAGAATATATGAGAGGATCTTTCTCACTCTGTCTGTCTGTCTGTCTCTCTCTCTCTGTCTTTCCTTGGTGGTAAAGAGCATATTTTTAACGCTAGCTTCAGAATGCTAGTATGTTCAAACTGGCAGTTTATTCATTTGTAGACAGTGTCCCAGTGGAATGTATGTGTATGTGGAATGTATTTATTTATTCAGAGCTGCAATCCACCCAAAAACATTTCTGAGTGTGGCAGCCAGATAAAGGGACAGATGATGACTGGGCTTTTGTCACGGGCCAACTGCATTCCCCCCCCCCACTACCTGAACCATCCACAGTGAAAAGAAGAAAAAATAAATAAAATAGTCTCTTTCTCCCAAGTTAGAGTAACTTGAAAAATAGAAAGTTCCTTAAATAGGTGTAGGATAATTACCGTCCCTGTATGAGTCCCCAAGAAAAGCACATACCTTTATCTTATATCCTTGTATAAGAATTATCCAGTCTCAGGTGCTTCTTGATGCAATAAATCAACTTTTTATTGAACGAGCCAAAAAAAAAAGAAAAAAATGGAGTCACAACATTTCAATATTTACATGTCCTCTCATATCCTCCTGTACATTCCTTCTTTATCCAAGTTGCTTTAGTGATATTCTACCAGAACTGGTTACTTAAATCCTTGTTTGAGATATGCATATTCTCATAGAAAATTCCCCATTAGTTTGGGAGTCATGTAGGGAGAAAATGGGCAGGGAGTCTCACTTTTCTACACCTTTTATACTGTAGCCTCCCTTAACCAACCCATTTACGGGGGAATTCACGATAGTGCGGAGTGAGGTGCGGAGTTCTCGCCTCACTTCATACTGACTGAGATGCGCTCGCTGATGTCCTGCACGCGGAGGAGGCCAAAAGAAACTGAGACTGGAATCCCTTTAAAGCGTCCGCTGATGTCTGCGTGCAGGACATCAGCAAGCGCATATCAGTCAGTGCGAAGTGAGGCGAGGACTCTGCACCTCACTTTGCACTATCCTGAATTACCCTTTAGAGCTAAACACTCCCTATGAGAGAAAGGAATTTTCCAGACTTACTATCTGATCTGTGCCCACTAGATGGCGCGCTCCCCACATGAGAACCATTACTTTAATTACTCAGTTACTGCTAGGGATATGTAAATACTACTAGTAAATTTAGTAATACCCGATTTTCGGGTCATTACAATGAGTGGTAGTGATGTCACACATTCATCTTTCTGCTGGCAATATAGCAGAAGCTGCAAATTATTCAGATATGCAGTTCATTTTTTTTTTTTTTTTTGAAAGGCTTAGAAAAATAGTTGATTATACTTGCAAACATGCTTGGAAGAGCTAAAGCTGCCTCTTTAAACACACATACTGTATATACAATGTGAATGAATACAAGTGCTTGCATCCGCTGAGTGAGCTGCACTTCATTTAATAATAGGAAAGCTGGGTAAGTAGTCTCTTGCTCTTCAGAGACTTGCATCATATGCTAAGGAAATCTTGAGACGTCTGCCAGATTTGGACACAGTTTCCATGTGTGCATAGTCTTTTTCTCTACAGCTGGACATTCTCATATTTGAGCAATGCAGGAGACTACCATGAGAACACCAAAACAATGCCACACATTGGAACTGCACAAAGTGTGTTTACACTACACACTCAAAGGGTTATTTTTCAAAGTGTGTATTCAGGAGGAGTAGTGAATTGGAGTCACTCTGCAATGCTATGCTACATTAGGTGCAAACTTACTACTACTTATTGACTAAGTGGATTCCTTTTCCGTAGAAGCAAACTGAAAGGGACGCTATTTGACCAGTTGTTATGTGTAGTCAGATGAACAGTAGCAGGATGAATAGTGATGCAAATTCATTTAATGTGAAAGATGTCATTTACAAATGATTCCTATGGATCTGTTTAAAGGAGGAAATGTCACT
Organism: Pipa parva; assembly: GCA_019650415.1. Lineage (NCBI taxonomy): Eukaryota > Metazoa > Chordata > Amphibia > Anura > Pipidae > Pipa > Pipa parva. The sequence continues at coordinate 16,208 of WMED01004300.1, forward strand.
TTTACTATATCTTTCTTGTATTCATTTCAAAATATTATTAATAGACAGGATTGATTATAATGAAGGTCATCATCACCACTTTGTCACAATAATTAAAAAAAATAACTTGATATAACCAAAGTGGTAATCATGTGTTTTTTTTTTCAATAAAAACTAAATCTTACCAGTAAACTGGATTTTTTTTTTTAATAAACACATATGGCCATCAGAGTATTTGAAATACAAACCAATATGGAATATCATTGGGGCAGCAACTTTTCAGTTCGTAAAATAATATAGAGAGATACATTTGAAAAAAAGATCACCATCCATATTATTTCATCTTTATCATTAAGTAAATTTTATTACAAGTAAACATCAATGATCCCCAAAGACGTTAACCTGAATTCAGAAAAATTAGGGATTTTGAAAGACACTGAAGAACAGTATAGGTGAAAGCAGTCATGGATTATAGATGTGGTTTATGTAGCATACACATTGTTTCACAAAGTTCATAAAATTCAGAGCAACCACATGTGTTTGTTCAGCATACAATGCAGAGCCCAGCTCTTATGATAATTATACAGTGAAAAGCTAGCCAGCTGCTATTCACAATGCAATACAGAGTACCCTTTTTGATGTCCGACATACAAATATGAGCCAAACAGCTGGTGTCCACAATACAACAAAGGACTCTCCCCACCCATTAATCTCTAGCATATGGAGTAAGGCCAGCCGTTGTCCAGTATGTAATGCAGAATAAGTGCTCTTCTTGATGTCCTTTATCTGGTGACCAGAACCCATCATGGTATAATACAATGCAGAACAAGCAATATTTAGGGGGATTCATCAAAAGAAGAAAACTTTGCAGATGTCTAGTATCCTAAAGCAACCAATGAGAAGTTAAAATTCTAGCTCTGTACTACCAATGAATGCTAACTTTTGATTGGTTGCCATGGGTTACTAGATCTCTTTAACGATTACCCTAGTTGCTAAATTCCCCTGATAGCGTCCAGTGTAGTATGTAGTGTCTTATCTCATGTCCAGTATATAGAGACCCTCTTACTCTTCAATCTGGTCTTTACTTTGCAATGCAGATGTGTTTAGGCAACATTGCAGGATAATAGGATGAACTGGATGGACTTTTGCATCTTTTTGCCCTTATATAGATATTTTCTATTGAATGAAAACAGCTATTTACTTTAATGCATGCTAATTTTTCTAAAAATAAATTAGACCATGGGTCGGCAACCTTTTTGGCTGAGAGAGCCATATAGTGCGGCTCTGCTCAACCCTTTCGAATCCGGAGCCACTGACATCATATGTGATGTCACATAGGTGACGTCAGCAGCTCAGGATTTGCTAGCAGCCCAGAAGTGCGATGATGTCAGCGGCTCCGGATTGGCTAGCAGGTCAGAAGTGCAGTGATGTCATCGGCTCTGGATTGGCTAGCAACCCAGAAGCACTGAGAGAGCTTTGTTTCTACAGCGATTGCCGGCAATTAGCCGGCAGACAGTAACGAGCATATGAGCACCGCTCATTACAGTCAAAGAGCCAGATGTAGCCATCTAAAGAGCCACATCTGATTCGAGAACCATAGGTTGACGACACCTGAATTAGATTACATCACTCCTCTGTGTACAGGTAAGGCAATACTAATGTTTGGAAGATACTATTGTCCAATAAGTTTAAGGGTATAAGATACCCAAATGTTGCTGTATCCTAGAGAGCAGAATAGGTATTTAGAAATGGCACTGGCTATTATTTTCCTTACTCCTGATACTGTGTAAAAAGGCAGGCTCCCTTTCGTACTAGCCAAAAAGCAAAAACCTTAAGAGAAAAACTGAGGAAAACAAATGGATTTTAGGCAAATGTCAAAGCTAATGTCAAACTAGTTCAAGGTTTTCTTATTCTTTCAAAACTTCAAAATGATTTTTCAAGATAGAAACATGAACAAATAATGAGCATAAAATTACAGATTCTAGCAATAATATTTCAAGAACAGAACCCCAGAGGAGATGCCAAAAAATCTTTTAATCAAGCGCACAATAGAAGGTTCAACACAGACCCCCTGGGGCACTCCCCCACCAGATGCCCCTTTTGGTGGAAGATTTTGATGCACTGCTGGAATCTGAAGGAACTCTAGAAGGTTTCCTAGTGGAGCAATATAAGGGGTTAATGATTTGCTTATATTTTCTTCTTAATTAGTTTAATACGTGCAATAAGGCTATCTGCATATTTCAAGCCCTGAAAAGATTTAGAGCTAAACCAAACAAATAAAATGTTTGTTTTATTGCCAGTGCAGAAAAGTACATTATTAAACACAGCTATTTTTGGATGATTAATATTATATTAAAGAAACACTATCACCCTTTGGATTAATATGTGTAACACTATTTTGTACACTGTCCTTGCGCTTACATCCACATCCAAGGCTTTACTCAATCACTCAGAGGATAGGCCCCACTTACATTAGGAGTAGTGTCTGTGCCTATAAATAAATGATGGGCGCCAGAGGTTTATCACACAGGAACAGTTTATTTACAGCACACCAAACAGTAGCACACTTTATACTTAAAGGAACAGTCAGACTAAATTTAAAAAAACAAAAACATTTGATTATTTATGCTAACCCCATTTTTGTAAATACGATTTATTATCAATTTAAAAAAAAAAAAGAAGTCAAAATTCTTGCCTGTAAAGAAGGTAAGAAAGCACTTCTGTGTTTTATTCCCCAGCCTCCAACAGCGCTGGCGACTCTACAGCTTCCTAATCAGGAGAACACTATCAGGAGCGCATTCCTCGCTAACTTCACCCCTACTGAATCCCCACATCGGCATTTCCTAGAAGTCTCATGGACGGCGTGCATGTCATACACGTCATAAGTTTAGTTACTGTTTCTTTAAAGCAATGAATAGTTACACAACAAACAAAACACAAAAACCATTCGTACCTACGTGTATTATTCGTATGTGCTACAAAAGCAATAGTAATGAACTGAAAGCACCTATCCCCGAAGTAATTTCCTGGCGAAACATAGTAAATGCTGTGTTCCTGTTATATAAACCTAGGTATGATAAAAAAGGAAGTTGCCCTAAATGTAATAAAATATGGTAGCCTGGTTAAACTGCTCTCTTATAACAAGTACATACTATCTTTACATTTTGTTTTTATTCTATTCCTGCTATTACAGTGTTATAAAAATATATGGTACGACTTTATGTAATCTAGCTAATGAGTATACTAAAACTGCAGGGGGTACCTACTGTTTTTCTACTTTATATGTACAATGTCTTGTAGACTATTCTGTAATTGTATGTGATACTGTCATACCAATAAAAGTTGACTTACAAAAAATATTTTGGTGAAACAAACTGTAAATGGGACTTAAATACATGATTCTTCAGATTTGTATATATTTCCACCATAGGCCTGTTTATTTTGAATAAAATAATGTGAAACTGATTTCATTTACATTGAATGTAGGATAACATAGCTTTTGGAGTGTTGATTCTCTGCACTGGACCCCCACTGCCTTGGTTACATGTAGGACATTACCCTTTTCTAGCAGCTGGGGACAAATCTAGAAGACTTTTCTCTGCAGACAGGGAGACCAGAGTTCAATTCTTGAACCCTGAATTAATCAAAGAAATCTTTATTTTTCAAAAATTGCTGTATTTTAATGAAATGATGACTAATAAAGGTGAATTTTTAACAAACTAAGTGCTCATGAAATTCTCTGTCACTAATGATTAGGTAATCATGAACCGTAGTGGTATGAGTGGGTCAGGTCTCTGTTCCCTCTTTTATCTTTTATTTTCTCAAATTCTGATTGGTTGAAATGGGTTACTAGACCTCTGTAAATGATTGCCCCCTATGTGTGATGAAGTGTCAAGGTTCATTTACATATTAATTAGGATCTAATATAGCTGCCATTAAATACTAGCTCAAGCAGTTCTATTAGATAACAATAAAACTCTAAATGTACTGATTTTCTGTTTCAAACTAAAGTGGATAAGTCTGGCAGACTGTACATTTTCAGCATATCAGTTTGTTTGGTGTACTGTACATTAGTTCTTATTTAACTTCACAATGTATGATATATAGGGCCATTTTGACTAAAGGCCAGACAGTAGCGTATTGCTCTAAGTTCATATTTGATTGCCACTTCCCCATTTTCGCTTATTCAGCAAACTCTGCAATGTGGTGAATACATGTCTAATTTGGGTGACTATGATAGTTGCGATCTTACGGAGATCTTTGCATGTACATACAACAGGTAATTTGGCTATTCAGCAAGCGACAGAGTCTGTTCGAGTAAGTGCACTGCTCTGAATTCAATCATTTGACTTTCACCAATTTTGAGTGGTGAATTGGGGGGTTGATGGGACAAAGTGACATAGAAATAGATGTATCATTAACTTAATCAACTTAGCGGGACATGGTGAGGATGACATCACTGCCATTCACTGGGGTAATTCACATCAATTTGCATAACTTTGCATCCTACTTCTATCTGACTGACAATGGCACACAATGCACCTGACAGGATTTGTCACTGTCCGATTGTTCGACAATAAATCTGGTGCTTCATGACTAAGGAGAAGTATATTCGTGACTATTTTGGCAATTTAACTTGAATTGTAGCAAGGTGAATTCGGACTTTATCCAATAAGGCCGTAAGTAGAGATGGCCGAATTTTTCAAAAATTCGATTCGGCTGATTCGCCGAATTTTCTTGAA
>WMED01004301.1:0-20927 GCA_019650415.1 Pipa parva
CATGCTGATGTCCTGTATGTGGACATCAGCATGTGCATTAAAGAGATTCCTGTCTCGGCGATGCAACTCTTTTGTTCTCGCCGAGACGGGAATCCCTATAATGCGCATGCGGATGTCCACGTACAGGACATCAGCATGCGCATACTACTATTAGCGAAGTGAGCTGAATGCATCGTAGCTCACTTCGCTGCTTTATGAATTACCCCCAAAGTCTCCCTGCCTGTTCAGATGGTCTCCCAGATCTAAACTTTCTATTCATACTGGTACTTTTGGCTGGATTTTAGTAGGAGAATGGGAAAGATAGAAAATGCCAGCTGAAGCAAAGGAAATTAAACCACTGATCTTTTAAAATTGTATGAAAGTTGCACAGCACCATTTAATCCTTTGTAATCCAAATGGAATGAAATACTCATTTTGAATATGTGTAAAACTTCTCATTTTTTGAACTTTAAAAGATCTGAATTTGTATTATTGTACCAGAGGTTCAGCATCAGTTACCACTTGTAGACAAATGTGAACAGGCCAAATCCCCCCCAGGGTCCCTATGAAACTGTAGTCCGGTTCCTAGCCTCAAGTTTAAGCATTGTCACAAATTCTGACCATGGTCATCCCTGGAAAGGAGGAAAATCAGAATCAAAAGTGAGGGTGAAGGCAATGTTCAGTCTTTATTTCAGGACCTGAGATATGGGTTCTAAGGCAATGCTACTTTTTTATACTCTGATATACTCTTACATTTATGGCATAAAAAGTCTGACAGCAGAATGATACAGGTTACCTGTATGATACATATTTATCTGTGTATATTATATGATTGTATTGACTTTAGTACTGGAATACCAGAACAAGCTGAGTTTTAAATAATAAGACATGTTACTAAACTTTAATTTATAGTGCATTAATATATTCCTACACATTTTATCCACACTTTCCCTTCTTCGAGCACAAACTCCCAACTATTGCTACTTGTAATACAAAGAAGATTTCTAGTTCAACTCCCCAGATAAGTTATTTTATGATTCAAGATTCCATTATTACAGCAATAAAAGTGCAAGTACATGCATATAATCACAAAGAAAGTTCTGTAACCCATACTAACCAGACACATACTTTTTATAAGAATAACAGTCAATCAACCATCTATGGAATTTTCACTTCTAGCAGAAAATACTGCATACAGAAAAAAAACAACTAAACTCAGCATGTGTTGATTGCAGTTACAATGATCAAAGTATGATATCAGCTGTGTATGGGCTGATTACTCTAATGAACCACATCATAATACTTCTTTAACGAGTATCTTGTCTATTTTAACAACATGCTCAGTTCATAAGGACAGTGCTAGTGATGTGCATGATACTTAATTGTAAAAGGAATACCATGGAATGTTTTACTACTATATACCTTTGCAGACCAACATATTAATAAACTTTTATTAACAAAACCAAGTAAGTATTTCTCCCTGTAAAGCATTTAACGTGCCTGTAATAAAGAACTCAGATCAAGGGGGAAAAAAACGGTGATTACTCATAGGGAAATATCCTAGAAATGATCCATTATTAGTTGAAGCCAAAACTAAGTTGAATTTTATTATATTATGAGCTTGTTTCTATGACAAATAAGAGCATGTGCCCTTTTGTTCATATTAGTGCCTTTTTATGGCTGGATATTTTTTAAAAAAAGTATTCCAACAGTACAGTTTACTACAGTGCAGGAATTTAAAACTTACAAGGCAATAGTTGTTGAGTACCAAAGGATTATGAAATCTGTAGTTCATAACAAGTGTACATTTCTGTAGAAAAAGGAGAAAAAGTACTCACTTATACGGTGCACACAAAAAGAATTTATTGAACACAAATGTGAAAAAAAAACTCTGAACCTGATGAGAACAGTCCTCATCAGGTTCAGTGTTTTTTTCACATTTGTGTTCAATAAATTATTTTTGTGTGCACCGTATAAGTGAGTACATTTTCTCCTTTTTCTACATTATAGTTGCCTCTACTCCATAGGTTTGCACCATATATTATTCAATCATTTATTTATTTTTGTGCTCATTGCCATTCATTTGTTTTTGGTTAAGTGTACATTTCTGATAATGATTCATTTGTTATAATGTTTCCATGCATGGTTATTGGACTTGGTTAAAACCAAAAAGTTATTTGATATGGGTTCAAGGTCTGAAGCCATCACATTGCAACTCCTGTTAACAGACAACTGCTGTATCCCTGCCACTACTCAACCTGAAGAATGGTCTTGTATCCCTGACCTCCCCCACCATGTACCTTTAGAACAAAAGTTCTAAAATATTTTTAAACATTTTTAATCAAGCATAAAAGTTTAAAGGGAAAATGTGAAAATTTAAGTGTAAGCTTGCACTGGAGTTGAAACCCATAGCAAGCAATTACATAACTGATTTCAACTGCATTAAACTGGAAAAAGCTAATTACTGATTGGTTGCTGTAGGTTAAGGCCCAGTTCACACATGACATAAATGCACCGCATTTTTAGAAATGTGCGTCTAGAAAATACGCCAGTGTATTTCAGTCTGGCGTATTTGTACTATTGTACTTACCCGATATAGGGGGTTATTCACTAAGGTGCGAATTCAATTGTCGAATTCAAGTGTCGAATTCGCAAACAGCAGATTCCCATAGCAAATCCGCTACAATTTCCCCATTGTAAAGTCGCAACAATTTTTTAAAGTTAAGATTGCGACAATTTTCCCATAATAAAGTCATGACTGCAACAATATTCTCATTATAAAGACGTGACTGCAACAGTAGCAGCCTATTGCGACTGTCTTTATCTGGCGAATTCACACCTATGCGCAACAATTTGGACATTAGTGAATAACCCTCATAGTGTGAATACTCCTTCGGCGTTCGCGGGTCTTCCTTTCTGGCTGCATTTTGTGCACAGCATATATACACCGGCAAAAATACAACGTGAAACATTCCAGTGTGTGCATGTGCATGTTCATGTCATATGCTAGTGTGGTCAGCAACAGGTAAGTCCCATAGGTTTACACGGTGTGGCTTTTTTTGTTTTTATGCATGATGTATATATTTTGATTGTTTCTGCTATATTATTGCTACATAAGATTTCCAAAACAGTTCTATAAATGTGTTAAAGTACAGTAAAATTATATATTGTTACACTTCATTCCTGCTTTTATTCTTTGTAACCTCTGTATCTCTCTTGATGTGTGGAAAGAAAAGTAGAAGATAAGTGTAGTTGCCATTGTTGGATTGTCATGCAATTCCATGTCTAGTTGATAAAACTCAAAGACAAATTCTATGATTTCATAATGCACACTGCACAAGGAGCACTATGGGTAGAATAAAGCGATTTCATTCTGTGGCCCTTATATGGACTTTGATTTTTTTACACTCTTTAGAGGCTTTGATATATCCTGGATAAAGTTAATGAATATTTTATCATTGACATCACCAAGTATCTTAGAAGGTCAGTTAAAATATATGACAACCATCTGACCATAATAACCTTTGTTATTATAAATAAACAAATTGGAAACATATAGGTTTAGGCCACTGATTAGCCATTTTCCTATCATAGGGAATATATTTAAAGCCGCTAGCTAAAATCTGACTGAAATTAAGAAACTTTTACAGACATCTTTAAATACAGTGTACCCAGTTACCACTGAATGTAATTAAATAAACAAACAATAACTTCTATTGACTGCAAAATTTACAGCAACATCCACCACCCTTCTTATTTCAAGATACCATTTGTGGGAAAACTAAATGACAAAGGACTGCATTGATCATGAATAATGCCTAAAGGCAAGGAGCAAGCAAATCAAGATAAATTGGGCCAAATCATTTTGGGTTTAGCCCTGAAGACAGGAGAATATAAGAAAATTCTTTGTTTAGCAGAGAGCTTATATTTACATGGGATATTTTTCCCTTTAATTGCACCAAGTCTTGATATTTAACATAAATCCTTTACGAACAATTCCTGATTCACTTTATTGCAGTTTGCTACAAGTTCACTTACTATGATGCTTGGAAACATTATTTCATTTTGACAAAACAAAATGCTCAATATTCAGAGCTGTAAAAACAAGAAGTATTACGCCACTATAAGTACATTATATTCACTAAATGCTAGCACTATTCTACAAAGCTTTGCTATATAGTAGAAAAGGTAATATAAAATCACAGGGAACAGAACTAATGTTAAAAGCCTTGCTTATATGAATAGTAAAATGCAAAAGAGAAGAAAGACTATGGATCCATTTACACTATGAGTTTACAGTCTAGAAGGATTAGGGATGAATGTGCACTATGAGTTTACAATCTAGAAGAATTAGAGATACACATAATCTATAAATTTACAATCTAGAAGCATAAGGGATGCAGGTGTTAAATGGGTTTACAATTTAGAAGGATTAGGGATGCAAGTGCACTATGAGTCTACAATCTAGAACAGGGGTGGGCAAATGTTTCAGCCACTGGGCCGCATGAATGGCTCTATGGCTTCGGAGGGCTGGGGGTGTGCCTAGCGTGCTGACACCTATGGTGCTAGACCATGTCCCCACATATTAACATTGTCCCGCGGGCCAGTCCGAGACTTCTGGAGGGCTGGATTTGGCCTGTGGGCCATAGTTTGCCCACCCCTGATCTAGAAGGATTAAGGAGAAGACTGAACATTGCTTACATGCATTTTGTACATCATCTTTACATGGATTTGCTAACAGCTATTAATTATGTCTTTATTTTTATATATTTTTTTTTATTGATGACTGATTGTTTTGGGCATTTACAATTGACATTACTTTCATATATAAGCAAGCAGTTACTAAACAAAGTTACTTCTCTCTATGTTAGTTGTTTTGGCATTTGTAAATGCAGTAAATACAGTTTGCTTCTTGATTACTAGTCATCTTCATTTTTGTTTTCTTTATAACAATGCGAATATGGGTAGGGGAGTCACAGTGTTGGGGGGGTGGAGTTAGGAGTTGGGGGTAGTGAAGGGGGAGGTGGTTATTGTGAGGGGGTGGATAGGGGATAGAAGGAAAGGGGGAGAAACAAGTAATTTTTTAAATATATAATGTAGTTACACCAAAAGTTGTAGTTACAACATCTATTTTCATCTGGTTTAGTCTGTGGACTTACTATGTTCTCCTGCAGAGCCTGGGGAGTTCCCAATCATCAGGAGCTAATGTCATTTATCTTTGTTTTATTCATTATGTCTTTAAAGGAGACTATGCCACCAGAACTATATCTATCTATATTTCTGAATACATTCTGACACTATGAATTATCAACAGAAATTTTGATATTTTGTAGTGGCTTGGTCACTAGGTATGTCACCGCTGACAATAGTAGCAGACAATTTATTGCCAATTCTGGCATTTGCTGGCTAATTTAGCAGTTAATCCAGCAAATTCAAGCCTCTACACCTCGTCAAATTGTTATTTAAACCCATGATGTTTACCCTATCTGGCCACAAATGCTTGACTAAACTACCTTCATAAACTAAAAACCATTTCTCTTTCCTAAGCATTCAAAGATGAGCCAATTGAGCGAGTAACAGTTTATAACCAACCTTTTGGCACAAGATTAAAATCATAGATTTACCAATTCTTAGGTTTGTTTTTATAGATTTACCAATGACTGTACCTAGGATCAACATTTCAATATTAAGGGGGGAATTCATGAAGCTCCGTAGTGAGGCGCGTAGTGTTCGCCTCACTTCGGAACAAGTGACATGCGCATGCTGATGTCCTGAACGCGGACATCAGCATGCGCATGTCAGTTTTTCCGAAGTGAGGCGAACACTACGCGCCTCACTTCGGAGCTTCCTGAATTCCCCCCTAAGAATCATGTCAGGTTCATTGCTTAAAACATGAAAAACACGGTGGGAAAAGATTAACCAGAAGAATCTACTCAACTTGACGACTGTTATAAACAGTAATGGTTGTTTTTGAAATTCATGGAGATGCACTTTTTGGAAATTCTGGGGGTGTTGCTTTATACCATATGACAATTCCCATGAAATTCCAAGGAGTAGAAAAACAGAGGAGACAAATCAATGAAGACAATGGGGATGAAACACATTGTGTATTAGGCCAAATTAGGCTGAAGTCTATAGAAAACAATCACCCATTAACGAATGGGTTCCGAAACCTGTCCACATGATAGCTCTATTCTCACATTATATGCTCCAGTCACACAGCTCTATCATCATTACACATACACTTCCTGATTCAAGCCTAACTGGGTAGTGTATAAAAGCTTTTGAGTGGGTCTAATGAAGGAGGGGGAAACGTGTGCATTGAGCATCCTAGCTGCATTGTTGGTGACGTGATTCTCTGGAGAAGTGTTAGCAAGGGGGAAGGTTAACATAGAGCTTCCAGCAACAATGTGTTCTGCATTAAACTTATATGGTGCATTATTGCCTCTTAAATTAAAAAACAAACAAAAAAAAAATACATTTTTTTGCCCATAAATGCAATCAAGATATCTTAATTCATTGTTCTATAATTTCCATGTGTGGTTTTGTGTACACTTTGTCGGGAGCCAGGATTATTATCACTTCCAGTAGTTAAATACAGGACTAGACTTTTAAAACTATTTTAAACGCTCTTTGGAAGGGATCTTATTGTGAGGCAAGCCACATCTCAAGGTCTCTTATAATGTTGAGTGCAGTTGTGATTAATGGCTTATAAATTCTTAATTTTATTTCACTACACCTACACTGAACAGTATTGTGCAAATGGAACTTCTAATTACTCATATAAATCAGCTGAATAAAGCAGTCTTCAGGATTCCTTTCTGCACTCTTCCCTAGGGAATGCGATCACATCTGCTCCATTGCATGGAGGCTAATTGAAGGGCATGGACTTTCCAAATGGATTCATTAATTACTCCAGCCCGATTCTCTGTGGACTTGCATCCAATGGGCAGAGCCCCAATCCTCTGGGGCTGTATATGTTTCACAAATGTTACAGCAGTTCTAGATTCTGGTATAAATATTTGCAGATGGATTGGCACTAATCTGACTGCATAAAATAGACCCTGCTGGATCGTAATCACTTTTGTTCATCTGTAAGCAAATTAAATGTTTTTATAGCCCATATCACTAACAATGCACATTTATTTCATTATCCCTTTAAATATATTTTGTGTTTTTACTACAGATAGGCAAAATGTATTTGCTACGGCATAAAAACAAATATTGCATTAAAATGGTCTGCTTGTTCCATGGTTAATTTAAACTAGCAACCTGCCACTGAGTCAGGTACACAGTGATGGAGAACAGGGCCTGAACAGAAAGACGAGCAATGAAAAATAATTCTAAGTTAAAAGAAGTCAAGTCTCATATTAATTTACAAACTGGTTGGGTTGGGTCAGTAACCATCAGTAGCTGAAGGATTAATCAGAACAAAGGATACATTTCAGCAAATCCAAGTCAAATAACCAAAAAAACCCCCACAAAAATAAAGAACAAAGACCAAAAGCAAATGATCCTAGGATGCTTCTGTCTACAACAGTGGTTTTCAACCTTTTTTTGCCATGACCCTTTATTCGTGACCATAACTATTTTAAAGTAGCGACCGCGACAATATTTACATAGCAAAGTCACGACTGTGACAATATTCACATAATCATATGGGAATATTGTCACAGTCGTGACTTTACTATTGAAACTTTGTCATGATTGCGACTTTTAGGTTGTAGTGGTCGATATCAAAAATCCACAACAATCCCGAGGAGTGTTAGGTGACCCCCAGGTTGACAGCCACTGGTCTACAACATACAAAAACCTCATTCCAGGCTGGATAAACCCGTTAAAGCCACAAATTGTGGTTCTTTCCTTTCAGCTTCTCCAATCCTGTCAATACATAGTCAGTGCATGTTTCAAGGAGGTAGAAGTTTCATAACATATCTAATTAGTAACCACCACATGTTAGTACCAACATATTAATAAACAAAACCAAGTAAGTATTTTCTCCCTGTAAAGCATTTAATCTGCCTGTAATAAAGAACTGAGACCAGGGGGGGAAAAAATGGTGATTACTCATAGGGAAACATCCTAGAAATGATCCATTATTAGTTGAAGCCAAAAATAAGTTGAATTTTATTATATTATGAGCTTGTTTCTATGATAAATAAAAGCATGTGCCCTTTTGTTCATATTAGTGCCTTTTTATGGCTGGATATTAAAAAAAAGTATTCAAACAGTACAGTTTACTCCAGTGCAGGAATTTAAAACTTACCAGTGGTGATAGTTGTTGAGTACCAAAGGATTAGGAAATTTGTAGTTCACAACAACTGTATATTTCTGATATTGGTTTATTTGATATAATGGTTCCATGCATGGTTATTGGTTAAAACCAAACATAACCTCAGTAACCACCACATATTAGATAGTACCAGCCTGATCACAAAGTATGCGCACACAGTCACCTACATACAGTATATGCTTATGTGATAACTTGCCTGCACTCCCCTATAAATGGGCATTTTTATTGCTTCACATATCTACAAACACTGCACAATATGTACATACTTTCTCACTTTCCACAAAATTTGACATACCAACATGAAGAATACTGTTGAAGGGGTTTTTGATTATGTTTTAAATTAATGTTTTGATTATATCCATTCTATCTACTGCTATTGACTCTTTTGCCCCTCTGCAGCCTAAACCGATTTGTTTTATTAATCCTCGCCCCTGGCTGAATTGCCAAAACACATTTTATCAGATCCTGCAGGCGTTGTGTGGAACGTTTGTGGAGGAAATCCTGCTCCTGGGTGGACTTTGTGCATTATAAGTTTCTGCTCTCGTGCCTTAACTCCTCTCTCTCCCTAGCCAAGCAATCCTACTTCAGGACTCTCATAAACCGGAATAAATCTAATCCCCATTGGCTATTTTCAATCTTCAACTCTCTTCTTCGTCCTTTGCCCTCTAGCAAGCAAACGCCCCCGCTCTCCCCGCAAGATTTTGCTGACTTTTTGAAAAATAAAATTGATCATATTCGCAACCAGATTGCTGCTCCTCCTATGCAGTTGCGTCTTTATAATGAGAATATTGTTGCAATCATGGGGGTTATTCACTAAGGTGTGAATTCGACTGTCAAATTCTCCAACAGCGGATTTCCATAGCAAACCCTTGACAATTTCCCCATTGTAAAGTCACGACAATTTTTTAAACTTAAGATTGTGACAATTTTTCCATAATAAGGTCGCAACTGCAAAAATATTCTGATTATAAAGAGGCAACTGCGACAGTAGCAGCCCATTGCAACTATCTTTATCTGACTAATTCTCACCTATATGCAACAATTCGGACTTTAGTGAATAACTCTTCATGACTTTACTATGGAAATATTGTCTCAGTCACAACTTAAAAAATTGTTGCAGTTACAACTTTACAATGGGAAAATTGTATATATATTTATTGTATATATAGAATATCTATATTGGTCATCTTATTGCCTCTCTGTCAAATCCTAAACACGGCCCCAAATTTAATCTCTACTAGCTTTTCTACTATGTTTCCAGTATTTATAACACCCTTTTAAATCATTAAAATAATAGTTTAATATCTCAGTCTCCTTTGTAAACATTTTAATTCCTACTCATTCCTTAATTCCTACCATAGGCTGATTAATTCTCTTAGTCTGGATATCCTTCCTCACTGCAGCTGAAGTTTCCACTCTTTTCTTCTTTACCTCCAATAAGTAAGCTTTTAGTCCACCCACATGAGAAAATGTTGCTTTCTATATACAAGAATCTATGAATCTTATATAGTCATTTAAAATCTGCATTTCATTTACAAAGAGCAGATTCTCCTTGAGGCAGATATTTGCTCAAATGAGAATTAATCATGTTATGCATCTTCAATGAGACATTTCTTTTTACAATCTGGATGACTGCAGAGTAGTCGGTTGCTACAGGAAGCATAACAATTACAGAGCTTTTGGGAAATTCTGTACAATGATTACAGCAATCAGCAAACATGATTTTCACATGTTGCTAAGATACACGTACAGAGCTAAAATTAGGGTAACTTGTAGCTGTCATGCTGCTACAACTGAGGTGCTCACATACTTCCTCTATGAAAAACAGCCAAAGAGGAGTACTGTATTTCACACAAATCACAAGACCAAATCATTATTTAGGGTAACTACTGTAGTTTGCTAGGGGTTGTAAAACTTTTATTTTTACAGATCTATACTGCACAAAAAGGAAGTTTTTTCAGAAATACTCTTTTAAAGAGTCAGTGCAATAAATATAAATTGAAAAAGTAATAGCGGTTATCAGCTGATTTGTGGAAAATGGAGTACATCAGGCAATCCTGGAATTGAATTGTTTTCATATAGCACAGGGGCTGGCAAAGTTTGTAGAGGAGGGAGCCATTTTGCTCCCTCCTCCACCGGAGAATTTTTCTTCTGAAGGGGGAGGAGCGATCACATGATCTGCCGATGGCCAATCAGAAGAGGCGTCGGAGGTCATGGGTGGGGCCAGCAAGATGCACTCTGAGCCACAACAAGGCAGCTAAAGAGCTGCATGTGGCTTGCGAACAACACTTTGCCGACCCCTGATATAGCAGATTGTATTTCAGTTGCAGTGCAGAAAATCAGGCTTTATTATTTAACCCGCTAATTTGTTGCACCTTACATAAGGCCAGCTTTAAGAACAGAGGGTTGTATTAATGATATCTCAACTCTGCATGGACCTTCACATGCACTACCAATAACCTGGGGCAGTAGGATCACATATACAATATCAGTTCTGAAAAAGGGATGTTAATACCCTTCAAAACAATGTATTTTCTGTCCCAATAAAATGGATAAAACATTTATAGTTGACAAAACTGATCTAGCACCTGTAGATCACCTGATGTCACTATAAGAGCATTACAAGCAAGCCCTGGATCACCAGTACAAAACAGCATGGCACTCCAATTGCAAATATAATTTGATCAGAGAGGATTAACAAAATTCAGAGGATTAATCCATTCATCATATTGATAATCAAATAAAGATGGATTTAGGATCACAAGGCTCTTAGTTAAACTGTAAACTGTTTTAGAAGGGACTACAATGCATCTTTTACAATTTCACGGTGGTCTTTATTATAGCCAACATTAATTATACAGTATACTGTTATAATACACAGAGAAAGTGCATGGAACGTCCTGTAAATTATAACATTATTATCTGCTCGTTCTGACATCACAAATGTACGATTATAACTTAAAGGAACCATCACTCCACTTTTCTCGTTTCAAAACATAATTTTGGAACATGTTGATGTTTTAACTTCCACAAGCAATTTATCTTAATTTTCTGTACTGTAGTGACAAAAAGAAGTAGTTAACTAAGGTTTCTGTATACATCTGATTCTATCTTGTGTCTAAATACTTTGCAGTGCATCATTGGAAATGTAGACAGTAACCTACACAATTTTTTATATATGGCATTACTGCAGAACATACATTTAAGTGAAACAAAATAACAAATTATCACCAACTGGTTCTTCTGCACTAATACCCTTTTGTGGGTAACATGGCATTATGGAAATTGTAGTCTTTCTGAACAAGCTACAGTATACCAATAAAGATAGATTAGATAGATTAGATAGATTAGATTGATAGATTAACAGATAGATAGATTAACAGATAGATAGATTAACAGATAGATAGATAGATAGATAGATAGATAGATAGATAGATAGATAGATAGATAGATAGATAATTTGTCAATTCTACATATGTACATAAGGACATACAAGGATTGAAATTATGTTACTCTTCTCTCCAACATATATGACATTAAGAATAGGTAATACTACTACAAAGACTAAGTAAGTAAAGTTAAGTGCAAGAACCATAATATAATATAATAAATGAAGTACTGTAGAGTGAAAGTGCGTACCAGTGCTGATGAAGCAGTCAATTTTAGAGCAATTGGTATCAATGAGGACCTAAAATGACAGTATCAATCTAGTAGAACCAATGACACAGTACTTCAGTAAGGGGAAGTGAAACAGGGAAGCTAACTAAGTGAATGAGTGAATGAATGGCTTTCTGAATTACAGGGTCACAAGGGAGTAACAATAAAAGGTGAGGAGGCCAAGTGGTGAGTGTAGGGGAAAGATGAGGGGGGGGGAAGAGCAGGGAGAGAGTTCAGAGTTCTTACAGCCTGGTGGATGAAGCTTGTCTTCGGTCTGTTGGTCCTGGCCATAAGGCTACGCATTCTTCTCCCTGAAGGTAGCAGGTTAAAGAAGCTGTGAAGAGGATGGGTGGGATCACCTGCCAAACAGAGAGCTTTCCGTAGGAGGTGGGAGTTGTATAAGTCCTGGAGGCTTGTATAAGTCCTGGTGATTATGAAGAGAGGAACCTATGATCTTCTCAGCTGATCTTACAATACCCTGAAGAGTTTTTTGATCGGATGCTGTGCTGGCCATGTACCACACAGTAAAACAGCTAGCCAGGATACTCAATGGCACCCCCGTAGAAGGTGAGCATGATGGAGGTAGAAGCTATTGCTTTTCTTAGTTTATGGAGAAAGTAGAGACGTTGGTGAGCCTTCTTGGCCAGTGATGGACCAGGAGAGATCTTCAGTGACATGAACACCCAAGAACTTGGTGCTACACCCCCCTTCCACAGCAGCTCCATTGATGGATAAAGGGGCATGTTGTGGGTGACTTTTCCTGAAATCCACAACAATTTCCTTGGTGTTATCAGTATTTAAAGAGAGGTTGTTGTTTCACCTCGCTCCTGTAATGTGACTCATCATTGTTACTGATGAGGCCCACCACAGTCATGTCATCCACAAACTTGATGAAGAGGTTGGAGGAGTGATGTGGAGAGCAGTCGTGGTTAAGGATTGTGAACAGGAGGGGGCTCAGCACACAACCTTGGGGGGCTCCTGTATTTAGAGTGATGAAGCTGGACGAGTTACTACCAACCTGTACTGCCTGTGGTCTGCCAGTCAGAAAGTCAAGCAGCCAGTTACACAGTGATGTGTTTAGACCCAGACCGAACAGCTTCTTAATGAGTTGTTGAGGGATGATTGTGTTGAATGCAGAACTGAAGTCAATAAAGAGCATTCTGACATAGGTATCTTACTTGTCAAGATAGGTAAGGGCTGAATGGAGATCAGTGGAAATAGCATCATCTGTCGAACGATTAGAGCAATAAGCAAACTGATAGGGGTCCAAGGAGGGGGAGACGGAAGATCTGATGTGTTGCATGACAAGCCGCTCAAAGCACTTCATGAGGATGGGGGTAAGAGCAACTGGGCAATAAATTGTTAGACTAAAGTATTCTGGGTGATACAATGGCACAAGCAAGAGCTGAATCTAGAAAATAAATGAGAAAAGCTGTTCTAGCAACAATGTTTATCAAGTGATAAAACATGTTTCAAGGTGTGAATGAATTTTATTTTTCTTCCCACAATTGCCACGTGTATTATAAAGGATAATGTACCCCCTTCTGTAGTTTATAAGGATATTGTTACTATCCCTGTAAATTACAGAAAGGGGTGCATTCTAATCTATATAAAATATGAAGATCATTGTAAATACATTACTGTGTTAAACATTCTATGAACAGAGATACAGTATTGAGGCACAGAGATACCATCTGCATGTTGTAGATATGTAACACCCATGCAATATCTACTTGTCCATCCACAAAACAAGGAAAGCCTGTATTTTCAAACTTGTTAAATATATAAAAATGCCTACATGACAGTCTTGCCAATTACACTTGAAACTGTACCAAACTATGCCCAGTGATTGCCTGACGCTTGGTTTCCAATTGTTAAGTGACATTTAAGTGGGATGAATGGCATAAAGTATCCAACATAGTGGGATTTTACATTTATCCATAAGCCATGAAGTGGCTGCTCTGGGACAGCTGAGTAAACAGTTCTGTTACAGACTTAGCCAATGGGTTACACCCATAATTTCATCTCTGAACAAAAACAAGACAGCCTGTCGCAATGCCCCCACTATGAATAAGCAGCCATTTCTATAGCTGAAAAATTATGGAGTGTCACTAGAGTAAACATATTTAAATGAGGGACTCGTTTTGATGTCTTGGCTCTGCCAATTGTAGCAACTGATTTATTGAGGACAGAACTGTGAGGTAAATCTCAAGGATCTAATGTCTGTGAAAAAAAAAAAGTATGATACCAAATGTTTTCTGGCAAAATACTGAAAAAAAACAGGAATGACATCATCCAGTGAAAATGCAACCATAATTATTGGCATACTAACCACTTTTTGAAACATTCTGCCTTTCTACTTTTCTACTAAAAAAATAATAATAATAAGGTATGCAAGTCTACTTTATTTAAATGTGTTACTGTCTTTATAACTGCTTTCTATGCTAGAATTCCATTGTTACTCTCCTGTGAATTTCCAGCTTGTCACTCCTAGCCATCTCTGATAGGCTGGGGATGTGGCCTAACAAATCAGGCATGGCGTGATGTCATTAGGGGCATGTCTGTGGCACACCTGGATTCTAAATGGATAACATTTGGTCGACTCAAGTTGTCTAGGTCTGCATAAACATGGAATATGTAATGTAATCATTGGCAGGGAAGGCTGATTGAGTAAAAGGGTTACAAATTTGTACTCTGTATATAATGTTTTAAGTGGAGAATTTAACAGAATTTAGATATAATTTGTGAAGAAATATTTTCTTTATGTGCTAGGCCTGCCCTGCTGTTAGATGACTAAATAATAAGATTCTGCTGATTTTTCTAAAAGGTTCTATCAGATTGTCTGAGTTGCTTTATAGGCGTGACCATTAGTATGTCGCAGGGGTACCCCACCCCATATATTCAAATGCAGGCACTTTTACATCATGAATTGAGTTTAGAAAAGGTGCTCAAGTAGTGGCAGGGGAGGGCATCTGAGTTCAATTGGTCTTTGAAAAATAGCATACAGTACTATTATGTATGTTATCCCAAATGTCCTGCTAGTACAGATCTCCAGTGAGTCGAGAGGGTTTGTGATGGTGCCCCCGAGATTGGTGGTATTCAGTAAAGAATTATGTGATACCTGCTTATAGAGAGTAAGGATATTGTGTTTTCTGAACCAGGAATGTATATTTTATATGAATTATTTTGTGGGGAATGTATAATTGATTAAGTATTTGATTGGGCATTCCCTCAGAATACCATAATAATAGGGTCTACTGAGTTGGGGAAAGAGTCAGACTAGCCCACCAGGACACAGGAGAAACTCCTGGTGGGTTTGGGCATCAGAGCGCCCTCCCTGCACCATCATGGCATGTTCCTTAGGGTAGTGTAAAGCAGGTAGGGGAATGAAGATAATAAAGAGGTAGGATAAAAGAAAACAATAGGTATTGAACGAGGGTAATACAGAGATATTTTTATTAGTGGGCCCTGGATCTCTTGTTTCATGGTGGGCCACAGAACTCCAGTCAGACATTGGTTCTAGGGACCCATTTCTTAGGTTCTTTAGGTTGTATTGAGGACCCCATGATATGTGATAGCAGCCTTAAAAAAGCAAATGAAATTCGGTATGTTTAGGTTAATATACATTTGCAAAATAATATTTAGAAAATTAGCAAATACCACAATTTGCCAATATTAAATGCACACACACACACACTTAAATATGTATCCTGTCTATTGTTGCAAAATTTGAGAAAATATGCGGCAATTAAATTAATAAAGAGAGATTTAATTGAACTGGTATATTTTATTGAAGTTTAATCCACTCAATAATTATTCAAACAATCTGTGTCAGTTCCTGGTAAGAGTATTAAACTGCACTGCTCTATTGGCAATGGAAGGGTGAAGTAACCTAGGCCTGTGCAATTACACAGCATTGACACAGGGTTTGAGCTTCTTCTAGAAAAAGAAAAAATGCATTTTCATAGAGGTGTAGGAGGATCACTGCTAAATCGTTCTGTCTGGCTTATATGGCAATTACACCTTATTTAGCTATTGAAAGGCTTCAGACATATTATATTACATAGTGAAATTTCTATATTAAGACATCAGGGGAAAGGTGAAACGGATATTGGTGCTCTTGCTTACACCAGGGTCCACCTTTGATTTATACCAACAGCTAAAACAAATAGCTTTACTAAACATGATTAGCTTAAGTACAGAGATAAGTGATTAGCTGACAACAGGAACGTGAACACATCAGCATTTTCTTGGCTCCAAATGGGACCCCCCCCCCAAATCCTTTTAGTTAATTGTACATCAGGAAGACACAAACCTATGATTACCTTCCAGTATCAGGTTGGGTTGTTTAAACTGAGATTTGATAGTCATGGGAAGTGGTTTAATCATATCCAAAAATTGTTTGCAGCATCCTGCAGATATTGAAGCTACAGTAGGTTTAATCATTCAATATTTGGAATTGTTTATCAAGAAAATGACATGCAATTGAGGATGACTCTTATGCAGTTATGAAATCATTTCCAGTGAGCATGGCAGACTGGATGTTATGGTCTAATCAAAGGCAGATTTTATAAAGAAACAACTGTGCTATTAAAGGGGTTTTTTTTAGGTGCTATTAAAGGACCAGTAACACAAGAAAATCAGATTAGCAGGGCAGTTTTCCTACAGAGTACTTGTAAAAATGTAATCTTTAAAATTGAATTTCTGATTTGTATTACTAAGAGTTTTTCTTTTCTACCGTGTGGTGGCAGCCATCTTTTATCTTCTAATTAAACAAACCCCACCTAGACCTATTGTTTCCTGTAGAGCTTTAGATAATAGATATGAATAAAGTGCCCCAGAAAGCCCAGTTTGGAAGTAACCAGCCAGAAAGAAACAACACAAACCACATATAATTGGAAATTCAATTTTAAAGACTTTTTAATTTGATGAAACTGGTCCTGTCTATCTATCCTTCTGTCTGTCTGTCTATCCATCCATCCATTGTCCTTTCTATCATACCCAAAAACTTCCTTAGTTTTTACTCACATCTCTGTGTTAGTATTTATAGACAAAATCAGATTCAAACAAGCCAGAGTCAAACTTTGTTTATTTCTCTCGGTTCCAGGAATAGTGCAATGACAGTACCTTAATAGTCCCTTACAGCTCTAATGAGAAGATTCTATAATTATGCCTTTCAAATGTTTTCCATGGGGAATGAAATAATGACCAGCAGGGAAAACAAATGTTGCTGTGTTAAGCATAGTGTAAATGTTTCCACTTTCTAGCACCTTTGAAATGAAAATGTGTATGTATTTCTAGAACATAATGATATTATACAATTCTAACACACCAGTGGTGACAGGGGAAGCCTGAAACTGCAGTTGGGCCAGATTTAGGAATCCTAGTTTGCACACAGAATAAATGAAATAAGAGATTTTGGGAGGGGGGGGTTATTCACTAAAGTCCAAATTGTTACATATAGGTGTGAATTCGCCAGCTAAAGACAGTCGCAATATACAGCTACTATCGCAGTCGCATCTTTATAATGAGGATATTATCTCAGTCGCGACTTTACTATGGAAAATTGTTCCAGTCATAACTTTAAAAATTGTCACGGTCGCGACTTTACAATGGGAAAATTGTCACGGTCTCAGATTTGCTATGGGAATCCACTGTTTGAGAATTCGACAGTCACTTTAGTCGATAACCCCCTGAGAGTTTGGGACTGTCCCAGATGGAAACTGATGGTATTTATATTACATATGTAACTGGGGTTATTCATCAAAGAGTGAATTTACAGCCATATCTGCAGTTCATATCAGTTCACCCACTGTATATTGTAGCCAATTGTGCATATTCATGCAGAGATGGAGAGAACTGTAGTAAAATAAATTCTGATCATTTCTAGGAAAATAGCAGCAATGACGTATTGATATAGTTGTATTGTTTGACATTCATGGATGTATTGATGCAAAGTGATGTCCTTTTCAGATGGAGGTATAAATGCATGGCTGGAGTAATTTATTAAACTGTGAGAAAATGCATCACATCACAGGAAGTAAAAATCTTTGCAGAATATTCAAAGCTGGCAAAGTGAAATCATGTGACTATGAATTTCCCCATTAGTCAACTAGGTAATTTTAAGTCAATGTAGGTGTACTATTTCCTGACACCAGAATAACTGTATTGCTCCATCTTATTGCGACTTTACAATGGGGATGGGAATCCAATGTTTGAGATTTCAACAGTCGAATTTGCACCTTAGTGAATAACCCCTTCTGAATAGCTTCCACGAGTGCCCCTGTACCTTTGCTACTTTAAATTCCCTCAGTACAGGTTCTAAAATGTTGCCTCTAAACTGCTTAGAATTCCGTCAACACTTTGTTTAGAAACTCCACTGCAAACCTGAGAAAAACATTGCAACTTTTAGATCAGGGCTACACTAACAAATTTTCCTTTGCATTTTTTAAATATAAACGCCAGGTGATAAAAACACCTTTATGTGGATTTGTTAACATGGACATTGCTTTTGCATACACAATTTTCGCCAGTGGAAAATGTCCAAAGACAAATTTTCTAATGCTGAAAAATAATATTTTGTACAATTTTCTCCATGCAAAAATTCTCTCATATCAGTAACATGTGAAAATCCACTTAAATCAGAACCTGGCAAAAATTCTTATATTCAGGGTATTCGTGATGCTGAGTTGTGACCTCACTATCTCTCTGCTTTTCGCTCAAGTCTGCCCACTCATTGCTAAATGGTTACATTTCCATGAATGTGTTTCCTGGTGTCATAGAAAAGATCAGTGATATTGATGGAAAAGGATCTCCACTGACAGTAATATAAAGTGCAGAGGGATTAACGCATTGATATTTAGCAATATCAATCTTATTCGATTTCTATAAATTTTATTCAGCGCTACATAAACTGAGGGAAATAGAAAAAAACAGTGAAAAAAAAAACGTTGATAATGCAACAAAACAAATCAAATTGCCGTGAATAGGTGACCTTTATATATTTCCCCTTTAATATTTTAATATTAGGTGGTCCTGACCATCTTTTATCACTGGTGTTACAGAGCCTATTATAATACCTTCAACTCACGCCCCAGATGTGCTCATGCTGCCTCATAGTTCACCTTTTAAGATCCTTCCTTACTAGTAAGTCTGCGTAAGGGAAATCAGCAATAAATATTCTAGAAGCATTAACAGGTACCACATTTTTTTACTATAATAAATATGCTGTATCAGTAACAGGAAGGGTTAAGGGTATATGATTCATAGTTAATTGCATACCTGACTAGCTTTGGCAGATTGATCTGTCGGGCTTCTGTCTCTCTCCCGATGCTACAAGCTCATTACTATAAAAGTTTACTTCAGCATGTAATGCAGAATGCAATCCTCAAAAGCAAAACTAAAACCCTGTACACCCACGTCCCATAAATAAGAAAGTGTAGACAAGCAGTGTTAGTAAAACCTCCTCAACACATAAGCTGCAGGCTGTGAGCCCTTGTGCATCTGATCCACTCATGAATTACAACAACCATGTTCCAAATGGATGGGGTAGTAACAGGGATGCCATCCTAAGCCTTTCCCACCTCTGCCTACTATGTATGATTTTATCTATTATTGTCAGTCACATCACATGCACAGTTATGTATTGGGAGGTAATGGAAGTGTGAGATGTGGAGCAAACACCTGGACTCTGAGTTGAAGGGACCTTACAGGCAAAAAATGGCTTGACTCTTCAGTATCAATGTAAAAAAAAAAAACAGGGTAAAAGAGCACAACTCTTCTCTCTGTACTCCAAACAAAGGTTAAAGAGCACAAACCTTTTCTCTAAGCTCCAGGCCAAGGTGAAGGAGCCCTACCTTTATCTCTGCACTCCAGGCAAAGGTGAAGGAGCACAACCCTTCTCTTTGTGTACCAGGCAAAGGTGAAGGAGCACTCTCTGGGTCTTTGAGCTCAGCACAGCGCAGGGGGTTGAGACTGCATTAAAAATGAGCCATGGCTACAGGCATATACCTAATGTGAACTGTGGCTGCACAGACACTCTCTGGATGTCACACAAAAAAGCCCCAGTAAAGTAGTAAAGCCCCAGGCTGAACGGCATCCTAAATGCAGCCGATTTCATTTGCTGCATTTTAGCACTTGCTAAAGCACAACAATCTGCTATCAAACTTGCCCACTGATTTTCAGGGAAAATTTTGTAGTGCTGCCATACTCTGTCACCTTCCTCTCTGGAATTCTGAATGCAGCCTTCAGGCTAGAAAATTTTTGGATGCCTGCCTGCACTCCCAATCTTTCTTACTTCACTGTTATAAATATAATCAGTGGCAAACATAAGTCTTTGAAATGAATGATTCTGGAACTTGCTTGGATATTATGAGGCTTAGGGTATTCTTAGGGGAATTCATTAATGGGGCAAACTTTACAGAGTTCTAGTAACCCAAGTTGGACACGATTGCTTTAGAAATAATTCTTGTATCATCCGATGATCATCACACTAGCATCATTTAGTTATCATCATTCGTCATCAAGCTTTTAAAGTCACTAGTGTACAGATTTGATTATTAAAAATGATTATAGGATGCTTTGAAGATTACTTTAGCAATCTCCAACTACTAGAGTAATTTTTGCAGTTACTCTAGAATCATATCATTTAAATATTTTAACCTATACACATACTTCAGGATGGTTTCTGATTACATTAATCATTTAGGGAATAATTTAAGATCATCCTGTTTTGGCAACCTATTGCAACCAACCAGAAGTTGGATTTTATTATTCATGCTTCCTTGTACCAGAGAATTCAAACTGCTGGTTGGTTGCTATTAGTCTACTAGACCTCTGTAAATAACTGCCCATGTCGATGATTTCCTATTGGTTTGTTTGTTTTTATTTATTTATTTATTGCCAGAAAAGGAAGTTATGCCACTTTCACTAACATCAAGAAACAAAGGGGGTTATTCATCAAAGTCCGAATAGTCGCGTTATGGTGCGAATTCGCGTC